>CM050914.1:25133778-25228710 GCA_027742785.1 Vigna reflexopilosa | reverse complement strand
CCGTGAAATTGGTTGCTTTGCACCAGATGGATTAACGCAGGATTCATCACCATGTTGGTTGTATTGTCAGTTGGCATGGCTATGCTGTTGAAGTGGAATGGGCCAACAACATTGGACTGATCCGCAAGTGTGCGTCTGGGAGGAGGAGGTTGCTCAGTTGTCATCTCCTTTGCTCTTTCCTTCCCCTTGTATCTCTCAAGCCTTCAAGAAGAGGTTGCGTATTTTTCTTGCTCCTAGTGTGAATGGTTTCCTGCATGCACAAGAAACAAAAACACTAGTAGCCCTTTTATATAAAAATAAAAATAAAACAAAAACTAAATATATACAAACAAGTCAAATTTAATCAATTTACACTACTCGAAAAGTTAAACCACGAGTCCCCGGTAACGACGCCAAAAACTTGTTAAACCCCTGGCAAGTGTACCAGATCGTATCAAGTAATAATAGATAGTAAGACCAAATATCGTTCTCGCAAAGGACTCTTAGGCCTTATCTTTCATGTAAATTAATCTTATAAGACTTGTAAGAGAAATAATTTTGTAGTGGTATGCAAAACGAAAATAAACATGAAAAATGCAAATGAATCAATTGACAAGGAAAAGATATGGATGAATGGAGTTATTGGGGTTTACAATTTCATCTTATCCACCCTCTTATATCTACTTTTCTTATTTAAATTGCTTTATTATCATATTGTATGCAAACTTTCTTAGTCTACCCTAAACCCAATCTCTTGGCGAAAAGAGCCTATTACTAATTATTGGCTTACTATCTCTAGTCTCCCCTAGTAATTAGCAATGCATTATAAACAGAAGCAAAATACAATTGATTGTCCTACCCCTATCTTTAGGCGGTATTAGCTTAATCAAGGAATTTCCTATCAGTTCATAACATTACTGTACGTCTCCGTATCGATAAAGACAAATAACATTTACCGAATGAGTTAAACGATAAAAGCATTAAGCATAGAGTGTAGAACAGCTCTGGACATCTCTGCTTGCCAAAAGAAAACTTTGAGAATCGCACTGGGGCTATTTTTAGCGCATAAAAGTAACAGAATTTAAGCCCAAGCCCATCTGATGGACGCTCAGCGCCTAATTTGGCCGCTCAGCGGTTTGCCTCTTAATCGCAAAACCGCTCAGAGGTCCAATACGCCGCTCAGCGGTGGCCCTCTAATCGCACAGGACGCTCAGCGGTGCCTCTCAAGCGAGGAGTAGTGACTTCACCCACGAAACTGGCGCTCAGCGCTGGAATTGGCGCTGAGCGGTACACTTGACTCTTCTTTTCATCCTTTTTCTCCTTCTTTCATGAGTCTAAGTCCTCCCTTCTTTACTTCCATCTTCAATTCTCATCAAAACCCTGCAAAACAATGCAAAACAAGCATAATATCTCTAAAAACAACTTTTGACTCTCATGTGACTCAACTAAGTGTTTTACTTGAGTCTTAAGCTCATTCTAAGCCATAAAGGATGTGTTTTAATATCAAATTTAAGTATAAAAATAACGATTTTTCAACCGTTATCACACACCCAGTTGGAACTGAATTTGTTCTGACCAATCAACATAATTTAGCCCATTACACTTGTCCAGATTATTGCTCAAACCTAATAAATTCATGGAAATTGAAAATAATATACAAGCTCATGCATTAATGCTTTGGTAAAATTAATGGATTCAAAGAAAATAACTATAGTAGTCATGCATTTAAGTTCACATTTAGATGATACTTAAACTAATAGGTATACAATTAAGAAACTAAAATAAATATACTTTAATAAACAATCAATTAAATTTAAGTGAGTATATATATATATATATATATATATATATTATCTTTGAATATACAAACATATTCACTAAGTATATGAAATGTCTTGCTTTATGGTACACACCAAATCCATAAATGTCAAAGGAGTTCCAAATTAATGATCTTCAAAACACTTCTAATAGCAATATAAAAATAAAAAATATCATGTAATAAAAAATATCATGCAATCTACTCTTATTTTTGTGCTTTTTATTACCCATCAATACCCATATATATATATATATATATATATATATATATATTAAATGGTGTACTTTCTAGTTGTGTGCCCAGAAAAACAATTTCATCATTGAATGGGAATGGTCTTCGCTAAGCCAATTGTGCATGGTTTTAATTTTGAAAACTTTAATTCAATGCACAATGACAATAACATATCCTTATATCCTTATATGCTATTAATTAAAACTATTTAGAATGTGCGCTGCAACAGTAAAGTTGCTTTACTGCTTTTCCAATTGGCTTCTTTTTTCAATTCAATTGACATTTATGCATTCAATGTATGATTTCATGTAACTTTGACATCCAAAAAGTAAAATCCTATTGGTGGCTTCCTTTATTCAAATTCACATAAGAGAGAATTCAATTTCATTCATGCTAATAAAAAACAATTAATAGGATAATCTTGTAAAATTAAAACAATCAATAAATTTTATCGAAACATTTGAAAATTTTAAAATCCCTAAATTTTATAATTCCAAATATTAGGGTTTTTATAATTGAGGAAAATACCATTGATGGAGAATCATAAAATCCAGAATCTAGATCTGATACCACTTGTAAGTAAATTTCTATAATTTCAATTGAATAAAAACATACAAGATGTTGAATTTCATGATTTTCACTATTCTTACAAACATAATAGAAAAGAACTTACCTGGATCCATTATATAGTTCTGTCAATGAATTGTTCTCTTCTCTTACTTCTTGTACTAAATGACCAGATGGGCCGGATGGCATAGACGATGTATAACCAAATGTTACGGACGACGTCGTTGTGACGAGAACTCCTCAATCCATGCGTTAAATGTTTGTCATAGTTGACGTCTGGCTTGACCGAGCGGTACAAAGCCTAATCTCAGGAAGGTTAAGGTAAATCATGATTAATGATAATGGACCATGATTGGGCCGAGATTAAGATATCACTAATCATGGGCCCAACCCAAAAAGTATAAATACGGGTCAAAGGTAAGAGGTAGGTGGTTCGCATTTACTATTCATTTATTGTTGACTTATGGTAACCGTACGGTTTGTGTACTAACTTAAGCATCAAAGTACCTTTAGTAGGTACCTCCCTGGACGAAGAGCGCACAAGGAACAAAGAAGTGTGAACGAGCGGCCATAAAGACAAATTGTGAAGGTGTTAGGAACGACTCGACCTCATAACCGAAACATTTTGGCGCCCACCGTGGAGCTCGAGCGACTTGATACCCAATGGTGACCCCGAGGAACATGAGCATGGAAGACCCAACCGAAATGATCAGGATGCTGCAACAGAAGTTGGAGGAGATGCAACAGAATGCTCGATCGGAATGCTCGACTCAGTTAGCCAAGGACAAAGGACCCGAAGCCGGGGAGAAGGTAGAAAGGGAGCGTGGCAAGGCAGCCGAAGAGGATAAGGCAACCGAAGAGGACAAGGCCGAGCACAACAACATCCCGGATCTGTCGTGGAAGCCGACCGAGTCGAAGGTCGAAAGGAGTAAAACTAAGGTTGATCACGCAGAGAGCGTCGCGATGAGCAAGTAGTTGGTGGTGATGGCCGAGGGTTCATCCACCCTCCTACCATTCGTCCAAGCCATCACAGATGTTCAAATATCAGAACAATTTGTCTCACCACAATTCAAAATATATGATGGGACCACGAATCTTGAAGCCCATATCAAGATTTTTACCAACACAATGGCCTTCCGCACTGAGAATAACGTCATATAGTGTCGGGCGTTCTCGCTGTCCCTAGAAGGAGAAGCCCTTAAGTGGTTCAACTCGCTACCCCCTTATTCCATTGAAAATTTTGAGAGTATCGGGTGTATGTTCAGGCGGCAGTTCAGAAGTAGTAGTACCCAGGATATGACCATGTTAGACTTGGTGAATCTCAAACAAGGGAAAGATGAAACGTTAAAGGTATTCATGGATCGTTACCAGAAAATCGTCCGACGAGTCAAGGGCCTCAACCCTGAGCTCGCCCAGGGATGGCAAAAAAACTCGTACCTGCGGGTATCCGTGGATAAAATCCGCTACGAGTATTTAGTACCCGCAGGTAAAAACTACCCGCATGCAGCGGGTATTTTAATACTCGCTTGTTAACGGGTCGGGTTCAGGTATCACAGTATCTGTACCCGCGGGTATCCGTTACCCGTTAAAAAATGAAATTACAATTTTATTTTTTTTATTTTTTTTAAATTTTTAATTAGGTTTTCTTTTCTGTTTAATATGCTGTAAAATTGGGCCAAGCCCAAATCCTTGTTTAGTTTTTTTTTCAAATCAAAATAAGGATCTTTTTAGAGTTTCTTTTTCAAATTAGAATAAGGTAAATGCAGAAGTGGTGACGACAAGGCGGCAGAGGTCGACGACATGAGGAGACGAAACTGTCACCGTTAAACGCAAAAGCCCTTACCGTGCCACCGTCGCGCCACCACCATGCCATCACCACACTTTCGCTGCTTCATTCTGGTAAAAAAGAGATGGAGAAGGATATCTCTCTATGCGAAACCCTCTAAGGTTATGGCTGGTGCGCGAACCTGACGCAGAGAAGGGAAGAAGAAGGTCTCCTGACACAACAAAAATACCTGTGAAGTCGCCAACAAATGTGAGATTATGCCTAAGCCGCGCCTTCCACATTCTCGCCGCCGTGAGGTTGTGCCTCTGCTCGAGATGCAGAGCATTCCCGCCCTAAGGTTTGGTTCTTCACGAGAGAGCGAGAAGAAAGAAGCTTGAAGCTTCTGATGGGCAACAGAACAGAGAAGAAAAAGAAGAAGAAGAAGAAGTCTGCTCCCTTTGTTTGAGAAGAATAAACCCTAGTGGTTTCTGAAAGAGAGTAAATGAGCCAGTCCATAAATTTTTTTTCGTATATTATTATTTGTTTATTATTTTTCTCGTATGTTATTATTCTACAAGACAAGAAAACGGGTATCCAACGGTACCCGTGGGTAGGGAAAAATCTGCGGTTTTTTTTAAGCGGGTATCCAGCGGGTAGCAGGGCAGGTAATAGGTACAATTTTTACCTGCGGGTCAGGTTCAGGTATCACACTATCCGTGCCCGACCCGACCTGTTGCCATCCCTAAGCTCGCCCTACAATACATCCTGTCAGCCCTCAAGCCAGGGCCTTTCATGGATAGTGTATGCCGACGTGCACTAAAAACCATGGCAGAATTATGCAAACGGGCCGCTGACCAAAAACGTGTGGAGGATATGAAGAAAAGCTATAAAAAGAATAATCAAGATGCCAAGGGAGAAAAGTCTGATGGCAGAAAACATGACGACCAATCCGGAAAAACCGGAGGATTCCGACCGAGAGAACCACCTAAGGGTCCTCGCTTCCAACAATATACCTCATTGAACGCTCCTCGAGCTAAAATACTTCAAGAAGCACTAACCATTGAACATCTTTCGCGCTTGCCATGTCCCCGCCACCTCTGTCCGCCGACTCCTCAGACGAATAAACACTAACCACAACCATTATTAAAATTACCTTGGAAAAAGAATGCACCGGATGGTGAAGAAAGAGAGAGATCAAAAGGTGAAAATGACAACACCCCTATTTATAGAAAATTTTTGAAAAACCGCTACGCAACGACAACCGTTGAGATCAACCACAACCAACGGGCCAGATCAAGTGACAATCCCACTTCTCGAAAACCACCGCCTGGACTCCCCTCCCGCCACGTGTTCTCCTGCCCGTGCGCCACATTCGAAAAAGGAACGCATTAAGCGACAAGAATATGATCGGCCGGCTCCAGCCATTTAAGCCCAACGTCACCAGTGATGACTAGGGCTTAGGGGGCCTAGTGTACTGGATGACCAGATGGGCCGGACGACACGGACAATGTATAACCGAACGTTACGAACAATGTCATTGTGACGAGAACTCCTTAGTCCATGCATTAAATGTTTGTCATAGTTGACGTCCGGCTCGACCGAGCGATACAGATGCTAATCTCAAAGAGGTTAAGGTTCATGATTTGACCCAACCAAAAAACTATAAATACGGATCAAAGGTAAAAGGTAGGTAGTTCACATTTACTGTTCATTTATTGTTGACTTATGGTAACTATCAACACCCAATTTCGTCCTAGATTAAATAATAGGTTTTCTTTATTTTATTTTTGTCTTATTTGATTTTATGTTATTTTTTTCTTTTTTTTATTTTTAAGTTAGGTTTTAATTTTATATTAGTTATTTCACTTTATTTGATTTAGCTTTTTTTCTTAAAAAGAAAAGGAAAAGAAAAAAAAAGAAAAGGAAAAAAGAGGAAAACCAAACGTAGTCAACTAAGTTGTTTTTTAGGAATGGCATGGCACACTTTGCTGCTTCCGATCCCCAGGCTACACAAACACAAGCTGAGCTTTCTATTCTGTAAGGCTTTCCATTCAATACCGCCCCTCTCCTGCAACATGCTGTTGCTCACTGTGTACAAGCTAAAAAATCTTTACGCAAAACCACGATCTTACATCAAATGGGAAATGAAATTTGAACTACTTTGGCCAGCTGATACAATGAATACATGAGAAAAGGAAAAAGACAAACATGAAATCCTACAGAAAGCAGAGCTGGGACAGGAAGGGGATCTGGTTTTTGACCACGCTGCATGAGAAAACAAGAGGGGGCATTATTCATTCATCTATCACAACAAGAGCACGAGACCATCACAAGGCACAAGGAGAGAACACCCAGCACCATTATTCAGATCACATACCTCACCATCATAGAACATCAGAGACCCACCCTCATAACCTATCGCCACCACTTGGTAATCAGGAGAAGACCTCATGGTCATCCGAAAACCATTTGCCTTCAACCTTCTTATGCCTGCAAGAACGTGGGACAACCAAAAGAAATATCACTCGAAGAAGGCAGAGGGAACTAGAACCAAAAGGAAGATTTTTTTTTGAAGCTGTGAAGGTAAGTTTCTTTGTCTAAACTCTAGGTCTTGTCTTATGTGAATGCATGCCTCTGTTATACGTCTAGATATGAACGAATGATGTTGGGTATGAATGAACGATATTGTCTGAATATGCATGAATGATGTTTCATCAGTACATAGTTGTTTGCCTCCTTTGTGACTTCACTTGTTAATCAAAATACACCCAACATGTAATTTCAATGGCCTGCAAGTTTCATCAAATTTAGTTGACAATATAGGATAGGTAGATTCCCCAACATCTGGACTTCAATATACCTATCTATTTGCACCTAGAAAAAAAAAACACCATAGAAAAATGCAGCAAAAGAAAACAGAGGCAGAATCAGATGTATCTTCCTTCCGTTCATATACAGAATAGAAAACAAAAGCAGTCTTCCTCTACAAGCCGTAGGTCTCCCTCCATCTGGGTAGTAACATCTGTTATAGCCACTCTCCGTCTCGAGACGCCCTTTCTCTGCAAAAAAAGGAATCAACCCAAACACCCTGAATCAGTTACAACAATCACAGACCAGATAATGAAGTTGAGCTTCCATGCTTCTGTTCACCTCACTTCACCATCAAAAGAGTTGAATCCTTAAGCAGGATAGGCACAAACAAAAACCATAAATACACCACTACATCAAAACCCCAAGAGCCAAAACCCTCACAGTACAAATGTTAAGAAAAGAAGATAGTTGTCGACGATGAGTGTGGATGCCGAATGGGGATGACACAATGTCGGGGACTGGGTTTCATTTGTGATTCACGTATCGGAAGAGTGAAAGGGTTTGGCCGCTGGTGAAAGAATAAGAGGAAGTCGGCGCTGTTGGTACGGACGCGACGACTGACGAGGATGGCGGTGGTGACTTGCGTCGCCGGCGGCGCCTTAGGTCGAGAACAAAGATCGTCGCGGCAGGTGTCGAGAGGCTCGAACAAGAGGATCTCCTCTTCCCAGCACACCTCTGCTTCTCATCTTGGCACCTCCTTTTTCTTTTTCTTAGCTGGACCTCGAGCCCATATGCAACTATGAGTATGTTTCTTTTATGCAGCCACCCTTTTTTAGGTTTTTATATCCCCTTTTACATTTTGGACTTTTCTTTTTGTAATTTTGAATTTATTTTATGTCTCTCATTTGTCATTTTGTTTGTTATCTTTTTTTATGTTATTCTTTTTATCTTATTTTATTTTTACTTTATTTTATTTTTTTATTTTATTCTATTTTAGTTTTATTTTTATTTTGTCTTATTTTATTTTATTTTTATCTTTATTTCTACATTTATTTTATTTTTTATTTTTACTTTTTATTTTTATTTTTGTATTTTTGCTCTTCTTCATTTTAAGATATTTACCTACCTTTTAAAAAAAATACAAATATTAGGAAACAACTAAAAATATGTTTTAAAAGGTTAAAGCACATGTGTGACCATTCGCGTAGGCCTTGTGCTAAAAGCCTTTTTCCTTTCTTTTTACAAAAATAATAAAAATATGTTTCAAACGGTTAAAGCACACGTGCGACTGTTCGCGTAGGCCTTGTGCTAAAAGCCTTTTTCCCTTCTTTTTACAAAAATAATAAAAATATGTTTTAAAAGGTTAAAGCACACGTGCGACCGTTCGCGTAGGCCTTGTGCTAAAAGCCTTTTTCGCTCTCTTCTAAAAAATAAATAAAAATGTTTTAAAGGTTTAAGCACATGTGTGATCGCTCGCATTGTCCTTGTGCCGAAACCTTTTCTTCTTTTATAAAAAATATAAAAAAAATGTTTTAAAGGTTAAGCACATGTGTGATCGTTCGCATTGTCCTTGTGCTAAAAAACCTTTTCTCTTTCTCACAGAAAAATACCAAAAATATAAAACATCCAAATTCTCAAACAAATAAACAATCTTTCAGTCAGAACTACGTAATCCTTGATTCTCCATCAAAAGTGGAGATACGTAGAAGCAAGGCTAGTCCTTGTCAGGGTCACTTTCCAAAAAAATCAAAATTTATCCACAATCTTTTTCAAGCAAATTTCCCAAAATTTCTTTAACAAAATTGTTTTCAAATAGTTTCAAAGAACTATGTAACCCTGATTTCTCATTCTGAATGAAAATACGTAAGAGCGAGGTCAATCCTTGTCGGGTCCAAAAAACTAAAAAATATATTTTGTTTCTTTATATTGTTGTTTTTTCTCGGGGATAATTAAACATTTTGTAAACCACATCACATTCACGCATTTAATTAAAGGTACTGCCTTAGGGCAGGCGTTGTAGGGTGCTAATACCTTCCCTACACGTAACCGACTCCCGAACCCAGAATCTGATTTTCGTGGACCTTGCCTTATCTTTTTTATGGTTTTTCCGTAGTTTTCCGAAATAAATTATGGTGACGACTCCAATCTCTTTTTCAAACACTCATTTTTTTTTGGATCGTCGTCCCGTCACGACACCAGTTGCGACAGTAACCATACAGTTGGTGTACTAACTTATGCATCGGAGTACCTTTAGCAGGTACCTCTCCAGACGAAGAGCGCACAGGGAACAAAGAAGTGTGAACGAGCGGCCATAAAGACAAATTGTGAAGGTGTTGGGAACGACTCGACCTCATAACCGAAACACTTCTCTTAGCATCCCTATAGCTTTAATACATTTATATTCTATTAGCATCCCTTCAAATTACGGTTAGAACTTCTTTTCGATCGAAAATCTATATCCATTTGATCCTTCACCACTTCTGGTATCTCTTCTCTTCTGCTTCAACTTGGGTTACTTGTGGTTTTGGTACATTGGAAATGTTATCGTCTTCTTCTTCCTTAATAATGGAATAGTAGGCGAAGTTACACGTGCCAACGATTTTGGGTTCCTTTATGGGAATTTTTCGTTCATCATCTTGGTTGAAAATGGTGCAACAATTGATGGCATTAGATGATTTTGGCAGCGACTCTAAGGCGCAAGAGAGTAATTCATTTTCTAAGGGAGGGTAGGATTTGGCACGATGGAGGTTAGGGTTGAAGGTGGAGGAGCGACGCGGTTGTAATGGTGGTTGAAGTTGGGATGATAATCGTGGTAATGATGAAATTGAGCTGCATGAGAATGAAGAGTTGTGACAAAATATGGTTAATCATTCACAAAGGCATGATGAGCAAAAGTCAATGAATTGGTCCTGTGGGTGAAGGTGACAAGAGGTGGTGGAGGGGTAATGTGGTTGCAATAGCAACAACAATGGTGGTATTGGTTGGGCGTTCATGGAGGCATGCTTGGCAAAAACCAGTGAGCTGACATTCTTGGTGATGGTTGCAGAAGGTGGAATGATAATGGGGTTGTACCGTTATGAGATTTGCCTATAGTGGTGGAGGTGGCAAAAGCCTTTGTACTCACAAATGGAGAGAATCCACATGTTTTATGAGAAGAGTAAGGTGTTTTATGAGAAAAGTAAAGAAAACAATACACATTGACTTTCATTTGACATACAATGTAACAATCTTAAAACATTAAATTTTTATAGTTTAAAAAAAAAAGAAAGTAAAAGATAAAGAAAGATAATACCAAATCAACGTAAAAGAATTATATATATATATATATATATATATATATATATATATAATATGGTAATGTTTCGTAATGATGTTTATTATGTCAATTTAAAATGTTTTTAATTAGTTTTAACTAATATTTCACATTATTTAGCTATGGTTTAGTGATGAAAAAAAAATATTATTTTGTACATTAAGAATTTAAAATCAATTATTATTATATGAATGATCTAACTGGGTGGTCGATGAGTTTATAATTCCACAAAAGTCAATTTGAAAACCTAACTGTTAGAGTAAAAACAGAATTAATATTAAAAATAATTATATTAATTCTAAGTTAGATCATTATCATTTTAATTAAGAAATTTATCGGTCAAACTTTAAAGATAATTATATTAATTCTAAATTAGACCATTATCATTTTGATTATAATTAAGTCAAAATTAATCATTCTAAAATATATAAATACAAATTTATTATATTTAAATAATTGGTTACATTATTACACATTTATTCCTAATAATGTCGGATATTCAAATATCTTAACCTGTTCCGGAAGTTTAGAGGTGTAAGAAATCCACTTAAACGTCGACTTTTAAGTCAAAACAATTAGTAAGATATTTAATGAAGTCTCTCTATTAATAAAATATTCCATTTAACTCCCCAATTTTAAATGGTAGCAATATGACTATTTTAATGTTAAATCAAGTTTTTTAAATTAAAAAAACGTAACAATGCAATGATTTTATATGTTTGAAATCGATATAATTAGTTATATAAATTTTAAACACATGCTTATTATAAATTATATAACATCTAAATTAAAATAGTCAATACTTTATCTTAATGGTTTTACTAATAATTGTATAAGAAATTATGACATTGTTGTATTTTTTAAAATTTGACAGATTTAATTAAAAAATTTATCAATAAAATATCAAATTGAATAAAAAAAGAGAAAAGGTAATTAAAGACATTTTTTTAATGTTCCCCGAACAGTTTTTATGATTGTTTTATCTTTGCATGGCAACCTCAGATAAGTCAATATGGCTTTTCCAAAAAGCAGGAAAAAACCATGAAATTGTTACTTGAAGTGTCAACTTTTTTTAAATAGTCCTTAAACTGGTGAAGTTATACATATAATTAGAAAAAAACATTAGGATAATGCTACATAATTCCTCAAGTATTGAAAAGTTCTTCAAATATATAAATCCAGAAACCATGTTAAAATATTCATAAAATTAAAATATTACCTTTATTAATAAAATACTCATATCAGCAAATTAACTCCAATTAAAGATGCTTTAAGGTAGTGAAGATGATTGATACTTGGGTTTATGCAGAGAAAAGCATGGAGTATTTGATATCACAATTTTGAGCTTAAGAATATTAGCATAAAAATTATATACATGTCCTCTTCTGGTAAATCCTTAGAAATATATAACAGATAAATTAAAAATTCGACTGTACATATAGGAACATAAATAAAAGGAAAATAATGCATGTACAGAAAAATATCTGACATAACCCTCATACTGGATAGACGAGAGATGAGTAGTTGAGTTTTTTTGGGTTGGGTTTAACAATGATTCAAAAATCCCAACTACCCAAATTTTGAAGTTGAGTGTTACATTAGATAATTGTTATGCGCATGCATAATTCTTCTGAATGAAAATATAAACTTTTAAGTTACAACAGATGAATAATCCAACTAACTTTTACTTGAACAAAAATTTTCATTCTTGCTTTCCTGACTCATGTCAGATGGCAATAACTGATTCTGAATACGAGCTGCAAGCTGAGAAACTTTCTCATCATCTAAATTAACGTGTCGCCTTAGCAAACTCTATAGTTAAAGAATTGTCTTATTGATTAGTACTCCCATAACATCTTTATAATACCATATATCCATATCGTATCAAAAGGAAATGAAATTTTACCTCAGAAGCCCATAAACAATCGTATGCTTTACGGGGAATTATGTGAACATGTGTCTGAAAAGCAAGTTTTATAGCAAAATTAACCACATTTCAAAACTTGCAAATTTTGGAGACCCGAGTAAATGTATGATTCCATAAAAGTGCAAGTGACATTATAGAAGATCTAAATTCTCACATGATATATCACTTGGCCAGCAGCTGCCCCATTGTTGACCAACAGGTTGAATGAACCTGCAGGAATTCAAAACATACTATGAAACAACATCGCGTGAGGTTATATAATATCATATAGAACTATCAAAAGAGTAGATGATCAACCGTAATATGAAAAAGACAACATGCAAGGTAATTATAATTTTCCCCCAAACAAACAACAATAACCACAAGTTTGATATCCTTCAATGAAATTGGATACACTTCTAAAGATTCATAGAGCCGCATTATAAAACAAGCATCAGTAAAACACAGAAGTTAATAACTTTACCGTCACTGTTACTATAAATAGCCATGGTGAGGAATCCATACAATGGTCGAATTTGTTTGAGCTTTATTTTTAGAAAAATAAAATTTTCATAGAAAATACATTTATTATATTTTTTTAGATTTTTGTTTAAACTTTGTTAAAAAAGCAGAAGTCAAGAATAAGTTAGTGCAAATCCGTTTTCAAAAACACGGAAAGAGACGTTTAATGATAAAAAAAAAGATTTTTTATAATTATATCCCAGCATAAGTAATTTCTGTTTTCGTAAGAATAACTTCCTTTTCATCACTTTTTTTGAAAGCAATTTATTTTTAAGCTTAGACAAGCTCATTCAATATCTACCAGCAGGGTTTCAATCGAATTTTTTAAATCTATGCCGTATAAGAGAACAACACATAGTAGAGTTCAGATAAATGTACAAGTATTGAAGTACATACTGCAGCCAGTAGCCTTCATGATTGCATTGCTAATGAAGGGAACTTTTGAAAACATTGCAGCTACCACCTGTATAATAGCCAATCAGGCTAGGTAAATAAGAGCTTTGCAACACGTTTGACAAAAATAAATAATTAATCAGGACCAACACCTTTCACTTAATAACTAGAGAGAGATAACCTATCAAAAGATAACAACCAACCAAGTTTCAAGATAGGGAGGGTACAAATTCATATTAGTAATGTGGAGCATTTTGGGTAAATAAACAGGATAATTTTGTCTCTATTGCACTTTACAGAGCAACAAATTTAGCAGAGTTTACGAGCTTGAGGAAATTGAACAGAAAAATGCTGAAACATTCAAAATCTCCATTATTTGGTTTATTTGTTCACTCTCGCCATCATGCACTATTTATCCCTTTTCTGTGTCAACTAGGATACGACAAGGTTGAAAATCATTTCAAAAGAAAAAATCCCCTCAATTTACAGTCACTATCCTAGGGCTTAGGATTAAGAATTAAATAAGTCATTTCATTGATTAAGTAGAGATATCACTACGCATGCATATATTAACTTTAAACAATAATGAATATATTTAATTTCATTATTGATAACACCACTAACATCCATCCCAAGAACCTTCACAGAAGGACTTTCCTAGTGAAGAAAGAATTTATTATTGACTTAAAATTATAGAGTAAAGTCAGTAAAGAAGTTACAAAATAATAAAGCAAATCTTCTTGTGTACCTATTGAAAATTACTTACTGATGGGGGAGTAGCATCCAGTGAAGGAAAATGAGATTTTGGGATAATGAGGGAGTGCCTAGAAAACACAACCTAGAAGTGAGAAGTAGATAAATAAAAAGCACCATGCAGTATAGCTGAAAAAGTAAAAGGACTTGGATTGCAAACTTTTAGGCAAAGATGATTGCCAAATCAAACACTATGCCATTGACAAACAAAGAAATTATCCAACAATTGTAAATTTAACCATGGTATTTAAATATTGTTTCATAATTAAAAACAAAAGTTTACATCACTTTTCTTCCAAATTGAATTGCACTGTTAAGAATATTTTTGTTTTGAAATGCATCACCAGAAAAAGAAAAAGGCTGCATGACAATTCTGTAATTAGCTTGAAATAAAAACCTCCCACTTGTTTACTTTTCTTCCCTTTTTTCTTCCTATGATCCCTGTTATGCAGTTACCCATATTTTCTATTATTTCTTTCCCCTCAGCCAAAGACTCCATCCCTACTCTGTTCTTCAATTTTTTTGTCCACAGTATGACATGCCCACTTAACCTAATGCTTTAAATATTTGTTTCTCTTCATCTAATTCTTCTACTCTCATTTTATCCTAACAGAAAACAAACCAAGTAGTCATTGCAACCCCAGTGTTTTTTTTTTCTTTTGTAGACTTGAGGTTGGAAACAGGGAATTGGGCAAACTAGATGTATCTATTAGTGGCTAACTTGATCTCATGTTATTCCTTTGGTATAAAACAAGTAGATATTAATATTTAATTATTTATGGGAAGCCCATGTTAGAATCCCATAACCATTACTGCAGATAACAGTCTAAGTACATCTAATTATGCATAAGTATATTTTATTCCAATTTCCAAGAGAAAAAGAGCTATTCGTTTGACGGATCATCCTGTATACAGAAAGGGTTATCAATGAGATGAAGCCCTGCCCCCACGGTATGAGATCATATAAAGTGATTGAGTAAAGAATTATCCATTGATTATATCGCCCTAGGGATGCATCAACATCGGAGGGTATGGCCATCAGTGAGATGAAGACTTCCAAGTTTGATTGTCACAAGTGTGAACAGTGGAATATTGAAAAAAAACCTACAAGTTTCCTTTTTGGAAATGGTTATATTTCCTCATTACCTTTATATATTATTTTATGCTTGCTCAGTAAACAAAATCATCTTTACATTTATTTCCTAACTTCTTATACATGGGCACATTTTTATTTATTTTGTTTATATTATTCACTTTCGTTGCACACTAGATGTGTCTTACTCGATTCTTAAAAGGAGCCACTAGTACCATGCTGGTGTTTCCTTTTCCAATTAACTTCACTTTGGTTATTATGATTCCTCTTCTATTTTTTTTAATCAGATTACAAGATAGTTGATTATGATGTTAGTGGGACCTGTCGTTCTCCCCTATAACTTTGGTTAAGTCTCCTGTTTTCTTGAAAAGCTGACACTGCATCTGTAGGATAAAACATTTTGGAAATTATCTTGGGTTATACTAGATCTTTTAATGTTACAAACGTTATATTTTGTTTTACCAAGTGCTATCATTTATGAATGCTAATATTAGAGGGGAAACTATTGAAATTTTCAGAAAAATCTAAAACACAATTTGTTTTGGGATATTATTTTGCTTAATGTATTATGATAGATTGGCTTACCAGGACAAGCAGTTTTCGTGTTAACTTAGATTGTGCACCAGAATGACTTCAAAATTGCATTATGACATAAAGGAAATGCAATGGAAAAGGATTCAAGACATTAAATATTGACTAAAAGAAGCAATTTTGATATTCAACGTCACAACTCATATAAAACTGAAAAGACATGCCTCTCATTTACTCAAATTGTGATGTCTATATATATGTCCATAAAATAGTGAAATAACAAAAATACAATGCCTTATGATATACCTATATGGAATTGCACCTTGAGACATGACACCTTACCCATGACTCAGCGGACTTCTATCCAGTATGCATAGGCACATGTCATCTTCATAAAGCTGTTGGTTCGACAAAATATTAAGAAAAGTAAGGTCAAAGTTATGAGAAAACATGGTTGAAGAGTATATTAATTATAACAAAAGAGCAATGACAACAAATAAGTAATTGGATTGAAAATGTAAAAATAAACATGTTTGAAAGAACTAAAAAAAGAAAATTCACAATTTTAAATAGTTCCTGATGTCTAAGCATTAAAAGCTAAGGTAACCTTGTCCAATAATGCTACCACTATGCAAAGATCCAAGGAAGGGTTAAACCATTGTCCACGTCTGTAGTTTGCAACCTTAGCTTGCATTTGCAAGAGGTCAATTCCAGAATTTGAACCTTGATTAGGTTTGCAAGAGGGTAACCTAGAGGTTAAGTCCTAACCTCTAGGTCACATGGTAACGAGGCTCCCTTTATTTTAAGGCCCAAAGCATCAACACCAACAATGGAAAACTCTAGTCGATTGGGTGAAGCGTTCACAAACTTTTGCTAGAATAAATATCTATATTTCAATTATTCATAAATATAAACTAAGAAATTCCATCTATCAATACTTTTCAAAAGTCGTAAAATTTCCAGGTTCTTGAAGCAAGGTTTCAATTATTAATAAAATTATCCCCTCTCCCCATCTCTGTCTCTGATTATCACAGGTTCAGTATCAAACTCCAATCAACAAAATATGAAACATAGGCCCCTACTAAATAAACACAAAATGTTTCATGTGTCCAATTTATAAACACAATATTTCCCTCCATCAACGAAGGCATTTATGATTTCTTAGCACATATAAAGCTTGCACCATAAGGCTTAGCTATTACTTTTTTCTTTTCAGAAACATAGAGCTTCTCAAACTCTATTTATCCATGTTTTGGCAACAAAATGAACCAGTAAACACATTGAGTAATGTTCATGTATGTTTAACCAACACATAGTGACTCACCGACGCAATTGGCTTAGCAGCTTTAGAAAATGCAGAATCATTCATAACACGTGGCAGGAAAAAAAATCACCACATCAATGAATTTGGAAAACTCATTGTACATGAATCATACAACCCGTGCTCCAGCTTTTTAAGATTCACAGCAACAAATTGCTCCGTAAAAAATATTCATATCACGAACTAAAATCAATCAGTAACTTAGGAGTTTGGAAATTTGCAATCCCGCAAACATTATCATTCGGAACGAAATTGATGCCATTAACTGTGTAGATTCTGAAAAACTTTGACCGAGGGTTTGATCGTTGACCAGAGTTTCCAAAAATAAAAAGTGTGTACCTTCAAAGCTGGTGATTGGCCACGAATAATGTTACAGAAAACGCAATCGTCTTGCAGAGTGCGGTTTTCGGCGTCGGAAAGAGGGGCACAGAGGGAAGGCGAAAGAAATGGAGCGGGAGGATCCGGGGGTAATCGGGTCGGGTTAAGATGGGCGCAGAAAACGGCAAGTCGTCGGGCCTGAACGGACATGGTATGGTGGGTTTGTGAATGAGAAAAAAGGGTGAATGTGTGTCTATGAGTGGTTTTTGAAAGTGGAAAGAAGAGAATGAAAGGAAGGGAACATGATTGGGTTTGAGTTTTGGAGTTTTGTTTGAGTTGGTGTGGCTTATCCACAGGAGAGAAGGATACATGTGGTGTGGAGGCTCAATCATCATTGGTCAAACCATTCTCGCTGCTCCTATCTCTTCTGGCCATGTTGATCCTTGTAACGACGACAAAAAAAACTCTGGAAAATAATAGGTTATCGTCATTTTGATAAAGCAAATGTATTATTTTTTTAATTATTTTGATCATTATTTTACAAGCTATTTCTCAATTAATTTGATCATTATTTTACAAGCTATTGACATGGAAATATTTGGATGAAAAACTACACAATGAAATGGTACGATAGTTCCTTCCTTTTTTTTTTTTTCAAGTTTTTAAGGTACCAAAACCTAAGTTACCTTGTAAGTTTTCGAATTTGGTTTAATGTCTCGGTAGGTTTCTATTTTCGTCCAGAATCTCAAATAGTTCCTCTTCTTTTTTAGGTCTCAATTGAGTCTTTATTTTTGTAAAATTGGATTAATTGAAGGTTTTCCATCAAATTAATCAAACACAGTTAAGTAAGGCGTTACGTGGCATACTGACCTGACTCAACTGTGTTTTTTTAATTTTTGAAATAAAAAATAAAGGATAAAGAGTGGAAAAACATTTTAAATTAAGGACAAAGTTGGAAATGAAATAAAAATAAGTGCCGAAAGGAGGTGTTCTCTTTTCCCCTCTTTTAACTATTCTTAGTGCATCTCTTCTTCTTCAAGGTCCAGTAGTTCATCCATACAATGATTCCTCCAAAACTAGCTTTCCCGAAATTCTCCATGATTCCAATTTCATCTTCGAATCTTCATACCATTACCATTCTTCTTTTAAAGTAAAACTCTGAAACCTTTACACAACCATCATCCATCATCATAACTTTATCTTCTTTCACCAAATTTACAAAAGCAACCCCAAATCCAAAACACAATACCTTCATCTTCAACTCCCATAAACAAAATTCATTTTCTTTCTTTAATTTTTTCTCACAAAATTCATTTTCTTTCTTTAATTTTTTTCTCACGCACGCAGTATGAAACACCACATCCCGCCAATAATTTTCTACAATTGTCCACTGTAACAACCACAATTAATCACTTCCAAACAACAATAATACAAATTAGAAACTAAACTTTAAAGAAGAAAATGAAAGGGGATCCTCTCAAGGATTTACAGCTAATTAAAGAAAGAGTTCCAACAAAACTTGGAGAGGCGAAGCAATGCTCCTCTGTTGCACTCTGATCTGGAAGTTTGAAGGAGAAGCGGTAGCGGTGGCACATTCTTGCTCCGATGATGGCTCGCGTGGGGAAAGAAAGAAGCTGGAACGACGGTGTGTGGTGGCACTTCCAGCGCGGAGGGCATCGCCGATGATGATTCTGACCGGTCGGAGAGAGCCCCAACGAGACCATGTTATCATGTCGTTTACACACTTCCGCCGCACTAGACGATTTCGTTTATGCGTTTCGCCACCAGCAGAAGACGGCGGTTTCTGGGAACCAATTTGTCTAATGGAAGTTTCGTGTATCTCGTCTTTCACGAACCCTAAACTTTAATTTCTCCCAATTTTAACACTTAATTTTATTTCATTTCCAACTTTGCCCCTACTTAAAAAGTGTTTCCACTCTTTACACTTTATTTTTTAATTCAAAAATAAAAAAAATATAGTTCAGTCACGTTTTTAATGCCACGTAATAAAAAAAATACACTGTCAACATGCCAATTTAACGGTCGTTTGATCAATTTGACGGAAAGCCTTTAATTGATCCAATTTTACAAAAATAAGGACCCAATTGAGATGCCGAAAAAAAAGGGGACCTATTTGAGATTCTGAGCGAAAATAGGGACCAATGGAGACATTAAACCTATAAGTAAAGGCAAAGTTGGAAAATCAATTAAAAATAAGTGTTGAAAGTCCCATTCTCCTCAGCCAAATCAAAATCGAAATCAAATTGAGGGAAGTTGAGGTTTAGGATTCCTGAAAGAAAAGAAAATTGTTATTGTTGAGGTATACGATTGATGCATCAACAGTTCCATCATATGACAGGAGATTCCAGTACTTTACCTGTGGGTCAAAATCACTATAAAAGTCAGAGCAATACCATATCTTTTGGAGGTTTTCATGATGACCTTGAAGCAAATCCCTCTGGTGGAATATTTCTGAGTTTTTGTACGTTATATTTTGTTTTAACAGTTTCAAGAGCAAAGAACTAATCTCCTAATACCCTCCTCAACATCTGAGTGATAGTTTTGGTCTTTTATGAGACGCTTAAATCTTGTTCCCTATTTGTCAAAACCTGGGTGGCCTTGGACGTCATCAAACTCAGATAAATTTGATCTACAAGCCTTACTATGAAGCAGGTTCTTAGGGGACATTACAATAAGAGGTTTACGGAATTCTCTATCACTAGTGCAAAAACGTTGTTTAACGTCACCCACAAGACATCGGTTGAAAGGTGGCTCGACGTATATTAATGGACGGTGGCATTACCGTAAATAAGTTGGTAACCAAGACGTCGATTTCTAAGGTAAACGACGTCTATAATATAGTAGACGTCTGTTCCTCCTTAACCAGACGTCCAAGGGCCTGACAGGTAGGCGAGAAGACAACCTTTTCTGCCATTGACGTCGGTTGTGAAGGGGCAGACGTCTATCTGGCTCCAATTAATGCTCTTCACCTGATTCCCAGGTGCTTAGACGTCACGTAATAAATAACCGACCTCTATAATGTTATAGACGTCTGTGCCCCTTGACCTGACGTCAATGAGCCTGACAGGAAGGCGAGAAGACAGTCAATTTCTGCCACATAGACGTCTGGTTTCTAGGGGGACCGACGTCTATGTGGCTGTAATTAATGCTACTCACCAAACTCGCAGGCACTTCGACGTCCAGTAGTAGGGGGTCGACGTCTAAAATGTTATAGACGTCGGTGCCCAGGTCAACCGTCGTCTACTTCCCTGACCGGAATTGAAAAGTCATTCCGATCAGCGTCGTAGACGTCGGCGCCCCTTGAGTCCGACGTCTAAGTTGCCTGCAAAAGGCAGATTAAAAGTTATCTTGGACGTCACATCAGTGAGCTAACTGACGTCTAAATTCATGTTAAATAATCCACAGACTCGCAATTACGCAAACATCATCGTCTTCCTCCTCTCCTTTTTCTCTCTTGCGGCATTGCTCCAGGTGCGTCTTCTTTTATTTAAACCGTTTAAACTTTGTTTCAGTCCAATTATATTAGTCTTTCATCGATTATCTTCTAATTCAACTAATTAAAATATGTTTTCGTTGTGTTGTATTTTAATGCAGTTTTGTTCCTCTCTTGGGGTAACGTAGTACCACATTCTGCCTTTGCTAGTTGCCTCCCAGAAAAAGCGGTGTCTTTTGGATTTCTTATGATGTTTCGACCCAAAAACGACCTTGGGTCGTTGCTTGGTTATCGTTTCACCGTAATTTTTTCCTCTTGCGGTTGAAAATGGAACTAGACAAGAATCCAGGTTCGGTTTTGGGTTGAAATGTCATAAGAATTTCAAAAGACGCAAGCTTTTTTTTTTTGGGAAACTAGCAAAGACAGAGTGTGCTACTAGGCTATCCAAAGACAGGAACAAAACTACACTAACTGACTCTGTTATATAAAGCCCTTGTATGTACCTGCAAAAACAAGAGATTTAAGGGAATGACCAATTAAATCAAATCATTGTTATTAAATAAGAGGACAACAAACTCTCCTGAAAAATCAAAAGCTCTCAACACAGAAAAACACGTTTTTAATGACGTAATAAAAAACTACATGCCACTTATTTGAGAGATTCTGGACGTAAGAAAAGAACGTAAACTAAATAACAGGGACTGCGCGAACGCAAGTCCCCTCTTACACAAATTATGATGTAGGCTCTACCTCTAGGATAGACCTTAAAATAGCGCCCCTTCTTGGTGCAATGAAGGTCACTAGTTTAGGCTATGAGCCTTCATGATCACTCGTTAACCCCATCCAGGTAAGTATGTTGTTTAACGCCACAAGTGTTTTTTTTTATAGCTCATATTCTTTAATACTCTGCTGGATGCATCGATGTGGGACTTAAGACATGGTTACATCAGTACACGTGTTGGATTCTAAGTTCTTTTAGGAAGAAGTGTATTTTTGTTAAAGAAAACATAATAAATAAATACAGTAATATACAAAAATGTCAATATTTTTAGTCCAAAAGAGTTTAAACTTGAACTGCCACAGAAAGGTTGCTCATTCAAAACAAGACAAGATCAATTTATTTTATTTCATTGTGAAACTAATTCAAATGTATAGTAAGATGTTTGGATTGGCTTACAAAACTGCATTTATGTAAAATCTGCATCAAACAGTCCAAAATATGTGATGCTATAAGAACTTGTTTGGTCCAAAATATGATCAAAATAAACCTGCTTAACACATTGTAAACTAACTTAGAGTTCTTCTAAAATATCTGAAATGAACGAATGAAATTGAATGGTATAAAAAGATTACAAATTATTTAAAATGAAAATATAACTAAATTATTTTATTAGTTTGAATTTTAAGGATTAGGTTACTTTGGATAAAACATTTTAAAAAGATAATTACTTTCTTTTAAGAATTTGAAATTTTTATAATATAATATTATATTTGGGTAAGGCGTTCTGAAATAAATTGAAATTATAGAATTAGAATTAAAGTAATTGAATTAGTTAAAATTAGAGAATTTCAAATTTTGTTTAAAATAAGAATTTAATATTTTTTTCTTCCTAATTTGGGCCAATTTAAGTTTAGATCAATTAATTCAACTTAATTCGATTTTGATTTAGTCTCGACTTAATGTTTTGGTCATATTAAACTTTTCTAAAGCAAACAAAACTTTTGTCAGTCCTACCTAGATTTAACTCAATTTGGACTCGAATCAAATTAGATCTAATTAAGCTTGACTCAATATGGACCTAGCTTTTATAAACATAATTTTGCTGTCTTTGCTTGACTTGAGTCCAAGTAAACTTGGTTCAGTCTTGGCTCAAGTTGACTTTGTTTGACATGGGTCTAGGTTGGTTGGGGTTGATTTGACTTCATTCAACCGAGTTTGAGTCAAATTAGTTTGACCCAGGTCAGTGTAGACTCGACTCGACTTAAGTTGGGATTGATTAGACTAGACCTAAGATTAATCGGACTAGACTTGATCTAGTCTTAATTGGACTAGGATTCATATGAGTCTAGTTCAACTCGATTGAATGTTGTTCATCTCGACTCAAATAAATATTAGCATGTCCCAAATCAGTTTGACTTAAAACTAGATTGACTTGAATCCAAGCTAACTTTGTTTGATTGAGTTCACTTAAATCGACTTGACTTGAATATGTTATTGTAAGGAAACTAAAAAATTAAGGTTATATTATTCATAAAACCGTGTACTACATAGATTTGTCTATAGAAATGTATAGGCAAAGGAAAAACCAAAAGAGAACTAGAGAAAACAGAACCCATACAAAACAAACTCAAGGTAGTTATGTAATACTACTTACATTCCCTCTTAAACTTATGGTAGGATTATGAACTATCTTAAGTTTACGTCTAATAAGTTGAGAGTGTTTGGATTTGGAATGCACCACAAGATTGGCTGCAAGAAGAACATAAGATTATAAAAGTAAATGTTTGGAACAACAAGATTATCACACTCTTTACTACAACAAAGAAGGGTACACCAAATTCAGAGGGAGGCAGGGAATCTAATTTGAAACTCCATTAAACAAGAATAACTAATAATACATTGAACTTAATGATAGGGGCTGCGCGGACGCAAGCCCCTCTACCACAAATTATGATGTAGGCTCCACCTCTAGGGTAGACCTTAGAACAGTACCCCTTCTTGGTGCAATGAAGGTCACTGGTCTAGGCCATGAGTCTTTATGATCACTCATTGACCCCATCCAGGTAAGTAAGGTTTTCTATGCTACTAGTATTTATTTTATAGCTCATACTCTTTAATACTCTGTTGAATTTAACGATATGGTACTTGAGACATGTTTACATTAACTTATCTGTGTTACTGCAATTTTTTTTAAGGAAAACAGAATACAATAACGAAGGTCACAAAAATGTAAATTTTTTTAATCCAAAAGATTTCCACTTGAACTACCATAGAAAGATTATTGTTCATTTAAAACAAATCAGCTGACAAGTTCAATTTGTGGATTATAAACTCAGTTAAATATTCTGAGGAAAAAAAACATATCATTGAAACCAATTCAAATGTCTAATAAGATTTTTGGATTGACGTAAAGAAACTGCTTCATCTTTCATAAAATCTGAATCAAACAGTCTCAACAATTAAGTTAAACATCTTTTGAGAGAAAGTAAACTACCAAAAGTCCTTTCGAGTTTTTTCTAAAGAATGTGTAAATCAAAATTGAAAATTCTATCAATTGGAAATTTTATCAATTAACAATAATCTAACCAATTTTATCAATTGAAAAGTTTATCAATTAGCTATATTTGATCCCAAAATACATTCTTTAACCTTTATGTAACAAAGTTGGCAATTATCTTTAATTGTTCCTTTCAGATAAACTAATATAACAAATCCAAATAACATTTCCAGTTGGGCACATGCATATCATTTATAGTTCATACCATTTACTCTTTCAGCTAAATTTGTCAAGCAAGTAAGCTGGGTGACTAATGACAGTCACACATGGCTAGGTAAGAACTCCAATATGTAACTGCTTTTTACTTTTCAAGCAAACAACATCTTTGTTTCAGACGTTTTTTCAAGTTTTTGTTTTTTCAATACTTTTTCCTTCATTTCTAAAGTCTTTTAATTATTTTTTTTGGCAAACATAACTTTTGTGTGAGGATCAATCACCTATTTCAAGTTTCATTTTTTTAGAAAGATTTGAGTTTGTTATCCTTTGTTTGTAAAGTTTTTACTTTTTTGACAAACACCATTTTTACTTTTTTGACATTGTGTGCATTACTGGATGGAAGAAATTGCAAAATTGTGATAGGAACGTAAGTTCACAAGTTCACAGTTGAGATATAAGAGAAATAGTTATATCATAGTTTTGTCCTTAAAGAACGAAGGATGAAAGGAGAAAAAAATATTTAAACTGTCTTAGGTCTCACACTCTTAAATGATGTGAGACTATTGGACAATGATCGGAACTAAAGGTACTCGACCCATTTAAGCTCGACCTGACATAAGTTTACCAAAAACAGGTTGGGCCAGACTAGTCTACCAATAAAAAATAGGTTGAATTTTACAACCTGGCCTGACCCACTATCAGGTTGGCCTCCTTTTGTTTTTATCTTTATGTCATTGAAAATCTAATATTACATGGAAAAGAGTTAAAAAAAATTCTTTTTTACATGAAAACCGACTTATTTTAGACTGAAAGGTTTCAGTTCGAACTATTTCAGATCTCGGTTGAACCATATCAGATTTCAACTGAATTATTGGATTGTGTTAATGTGAAGTTGCGATACTGGTTCAAATTTTTTTTAATAAAGTCTGACTAACAGGTTAACTCGATAGACGGTTGGCTTGTCAGGTTACAGAACTTGGCAAACCAAGTTAATTCAAGCTCTCAAATTAAAAATGTTGTTCTGACTCATTTTTTGGTCAAGTCGGTGAGCTAACCTGTTCGACTTGATTGTTTTTGTCATCCTAATAGGATCAATATGTTTATATAGTATACTTATATTCTATGACTTAATTGTACTATTTCTATGTTTTATTTATTTATATGTTTTTTTCTATTTGAAAGTTTAATTTGCACAAGAATTTGCAAGTACAAGAATTATCTATCTTTAAATTAGAAAAAATATTTGAAAATTAGTTTAGTTTTTAAGTAAACTCTAGGTTAGAATACGAAACTAGAGATTTTCTCATCTGAATTTATAATGAATATTTTATGGTCCATGGACAAATGAAAAGGTATTTTCATATGAACTTATTATTATAGTAAATGCAGTCGATAAATATATGAATTGAAAAATAAATAAATAAAAACAAGAACTATAGAACTTCACAAATTAGATTAAATTCCTGAATGACACGTATCCTACTTTTTCCAATTTATTTACTTTCTCTCACACGTATCTTTATCGACTTTCCACCATTAATCTTTGCTTCGTCATACTGCACTGAGGCGATACACATTTTTTTCCTGCCTGTTTCATTAATGAACATGCACGTTTTTTGAATTTTTTTACAAAGTAGCTATAAAATCTGACCAGACATGTATTCTGATTTCAATTTCAAATATCAAATTTTATCTTTTCTTATGTGATGCTTAAGGTTCGAAAGCACAATTTAAATTTTATCGATGTAGCTCTTAATACTAATTTTCACAAAACAAAAAACAAATTTTGTTTATATTTTTTCACTGTTTACATTCAATTTTCCATTCACATATAAAATAAATTTCAGTTCTGAAATCTAATATTTCATTCTTTAAAAAATTCATAATTACAGTTAATCATATTTAATTATTCATTTTATTTATATATTTGTTAGTGATTAACAATTAATTAATTGTTTATATTTATTTACATGCTTTTTTAGTTAAATAATATTCTTTTTATAGTTGGTGTAGAAGTTCAATAATGTAAGTTTAAAGTTGTGTTGCGCAACACTCTCTTTGAGTGCTTTTGATTAATTTGTCGGAAAGCTTTTATTTGATTCAATTTTATAAAAATAAAGACTCAATTGAAACATCCAACAAATAGAAAACTTATTTGAGATTTTGGACGAACATAGAAATCTAAACCCTAAACATTAAACATTTCTAGATATAGGTGCAATAAATTCTATTTTAAAAAAGAATAAAGTGTATTACTTCAAAATTAATAATCCCTTTGTATGCGAGGATGAAATTATTTATTCTTTCAACTCTAATTGCAAATGAAATATTAGGTTTAATATAAACCTAACTTTCATCAATTGAAATATATGAAATATTTTCATGCATTTATGTTAAATATTTGCAGATTGAAAGGTTATATAACCATCAATTTTGTTTTACATGTAGCCAAAACCAGAGACATTGGCGTTGTTAAAGGAGGATTGTAATAGGGGATTGAATTGCACGAGTACAGGAGTGATCTTGGAGTTGGTTGTCTTGACATGGTATCTTTAATGGTCTTTTGAATGGTCTCCAGTTCTTGTTACCACCACCATAATTGCATATAAAATAGCAAAAAGGGGAAATTGTTATCTTTTTCTTTTCTCTTGTCACGTTTTGAAGAACCAATTTGAAGTGAAAAGGTTGATGTTGAGTGAACTGCTTTACATAAAATTATATCGAAGGAGCAATTGCTTAAATTTATGGTTTAAACATAGAAGCTGAAACTACAATAATTTAGGTTTGTAATACTTGCATTTCATTCTAATTTTCTTTTCACATGGTTCGCTATATATCATATCCCTCCTTCTCCAGATTGTTGGTGGAAGAAGTACGATTATAACAATGTGGCTTGTGTTCTTCTGTATCATATATGGAACTTCAATGTGAAAAGTCCGAGTGAAGGGAATACTTGTGATTTCCATTATGATATTGCAACCTTTTTGGAGTGTTTGAATGAAGTGGATCTCAGAGTATATAAACGGGACCTATTTAGGTGCTCATTGGGAAGGTTTCATGTCTAGCTAGTATCAATATTTATAGTCCAAACGGTGAAATTTGTTGCGAAAGGATGGTGATTTGTTGGTTGCGGTTGTGTAAATTTCATTGTAGACTTTCATAGTGTTAAGACACTTTCCCTTTACTTTGTCTTATACTTCTTCGTTTCCGTGGGTGGAATCAGAGGACAAGCCTTACTGGTATATGCATATTGATTTTTGATAAATGACTTTTCCATATTAGAAATAATATTGAAGTTGATTCAGAAAGCTATACGCATGCATAATGCAGAAAGGTTTTTAGACGTAAGTTATTTTGGACTTTTAACGTTACCTCCCGAATCGACGTTTATACGGGTGACGTTAATGGGACGTCGGTTTTTCGCAAGAGTGACGTCGTTATAGACGTTGGTTAAGTGAAAAACACGACGTCTATAAAGACATCAGGCATTGCACTAACCAACGTCTATGGACACTATAGACGTCGGTCAGTACATTAACCGACGTCTATGAAGTATTTGTTGTGTTTTGGTGCAATTTTTCCCGTGTCTTTGGGTAGCGTAGTAACACCTCCTTCCTTTGCTAGTTTCCTCGTAAGAAAAAATTGTGTCTTTTGCATCTCTTATGGCATTTCAACCCAAAGACGAACCTGCATCTTTTGCATCTCATTGTATTCTTTTTCATTGGAGGTGGGAATGGCACTATGCAAGGACCCAGGTTCGACTTCAGGTTGAAATGTCATAAGAGATCCAAAAAACGCAAGTTTTTCTTATGAGGAAACTAGCAAAGGGAGAAGGTGCACTACGCTACCCAAAGACACAAGAAAAATCGCACCAAAATACAATGAAAACTCATTTTAATCGATTCAAATGAAAGATAATATACATCAAAGATTACTTTAAACGGAGTAAAAACAACTTTAAATGGTTCATGAGACACCCAACGTACTTAGAAATGCAGTGAAGCAGAGATAAAAGGCGAAGGAAGACGATCAAAGGGCTGGTTCGCAAACTGCTGATTCACACCATTTAACAAGAAATTAGACGTCAGTTGCCAAAAAATCGACGTCTCTAATCGCATAGACATCGGGCTCCCCACTAATACGACGTTCCTACCATTTAAAAGTTAATATTTTTGTTATATATAAACATCGGCTTGGCGGGACGAGACGTCTAGTTAGCGGAAACGAATGACTTTTCACATACCTGCTTAAACTATAGACGTTGGGATATGAGGGGCTCTGACGTCTATAATTGCATATAGACGTTAGGTGGCGGGGGTCAGACGTCCAAAAGGCAGAAAAAAAATAAATTTCACTTACCTGTCAGAATATAAACGTTGGGTAGAAGGGGCACCAACATCTATAATCAAATATAGACGTCAGGTGGCGGGATCCGACGTCTAGATGGATCAAAAAATTAAATTTTCACCTACCTGTCAGATTATAGACGTCGGGTAGGCGGAGCACATATGTCTATATGACGGAAAGAAATGACTTTTCACTTACCTGTCAGACATATAGACGTCAGTATCTAGGGGCACTGACGTTTATAATATTATAGACGTCGGCCCCTAACCTAGAAGACGTCGATAGGCTTCACTTATTTACGCAATTATCACCGGTCAATAATTTACATCGCTTCCCCCTCTAACTGACGTCTAAGGGTGACGTTGTAAGTCGATTCTGCACTAGTGGGAGCTTTAAGATTTGTTCAACCATGAAGAAAAGATGATTTAGTTTGAACATCTACAACGATATACTTATCTGTTTTAATAGCTAACAAGTTATAAGCATGCCTTAGTGTAATATATTTCTGAACTTTGCAGCATTTTTATGTTGATTCTAAAGTGAGTGATGACAAGGTCTATAAATTTATATCAACTCCACCAGTTTCAGAATATTTCTCTGACCTGATTTGTAGATTAAAAGATGGTTTAAACCTTCGGTTAGTCCTTATATATATATATATATATATATATATATATATATATATATATATATATATATATATATATATTGGTGAATCTCAAGTGAGTCCTCGTTTTTTTAACTGTCTCAATTGGGTCTATATACTTGTAAAATTGAGCTAATTAAACCCTCTCCATTAAGTTTTCACTGACGACGTTAAACTTTGTTGAGCTGTATTTTTTTACATGGCGTGACATTGTGTATTAAATTGAATGGGTGATCCTGTTGTACAATCAACAATTCCACGTGGATGTGTTAAATTTTTATATTTGTCCTTACACAAAAAGACTGAACCAATCCTGAAAATGCCTCCACAGGTTCCTTAACCAAACAAACCCAACAAGTTCTACTTCTTCTACGGCCACCGGAAACCTTCCCAGAATCACCACACCGGCTCTTCTCCAGCCGCCACCTACCACCGTCGCTGCACAATCACAATACCCTATATAAATATGAAGCATTCTAGTGACACAAGTGGATTCTCCAGTGACTCGCCGCCAAAAACCCATTCTCCTTTCTCCGGTAGCCGTTTCCCGCACTGATTGTTATTAACCTTGTCGGGCACCGGTTAGTTTTTGTCAAATATGGGTTTCGACCCACAACGGACCTAGATCCTCCGGTACTCGCCGACCTCGACTGCCGAAAAGATTTCTCGGCTGGATCTCGCTGGCGAAGTGTTCCACCGCTGCCCGTTTTCTAAGTCGTTTGGTCTCTGCATTGAACCAGCCTCACCGACCTAACATTGTTCCTTGGACCATGCACTGTTCTCTCTCTTCTCTCGCCAAGAAAGGAACGATTTTTCATCAATTTGGCCTGAGATACATAGACCCTTCTGCGCGTTTCGTGTCCTTGCTCGGTGTGGTGGACACGGTTTTGCTCAAGCTGAAAACTTCATCCATGGGGTCTTCCGCTTTATAAAATAGATTCACAGTACATATTGCTAAATATATTTAAGTAATACGGTCTTTCGCTTTATAATTGATACGATCAAGTGAAAACACGGTCTTACACCGTATTAGAAAATGACAATAACAGTTCCAATAGAAACAATTACAGAACACAATAAAATAAAAGAATCCATCATTATCCGTTCTCGTTGAACATAATGATAATGTGTAGTAAAACAAAACCTAAAACCTGATTCCGAACGACCAGAATCAATACCTTGGAGACATGACAGGTTCCGACCAAGTAAACGTGGCAAACGCCGCCTTTGGCTGAAGACTCGCACGAGAGGACAATCATGTTTTTGGATAGATCCTCCAAGAACCTGACCGGGTGGTGGGTGAAGGAGGAGCTGTCGGTGGAGAATCAAAGGGAGGATAGGGTTTGGGAACAAGAAATTGGTGTTGCGAAGAGAGATTTATGGTGATGAATGAAGGTCGTGTGCGAATGCGAGTGAGGAAGAGAGCCATGAGTAGTGTAGGTGAGAGGCACAACCATATACAATTGTATCAATTATAAAATAGATTCATCGTCGTCTGAGTTTAGATCGGCCAACCCTCTGCTCAACGTCGCCAGAGTCATCGTCTTGCGTGGTTGCTACTACATTTTCCGTCGGCAGTGACTTGGTGACATTAAAATTATGTGGCAATGAGTCAGGCGCCAGCAAACCCTAAACGAAAATCATCTTCCTCATGTTTCCAAACCCACCGTCGCCGCCATGAATACGCTTCCTTGCGTCGACCATCATCTTCTCCTCGCGAATCAACAACACAGAGTAATATGGAAAAGGACAATAGAACTCCTCCCCACAGAAATCATTGTCTCACACAACGCTTTACCCCATCGATCCAAAACCTCAGGGGCAAGAATCGAACGACAATCTTCGGCTTCCAATAATCACACTCCCTTCTCTTCTTCTAGCCTTTGTTTTGCACTAAAAATGGCACAAATTCTTTCTTCAACACTATTTTTGGCTCTGTTGTGTGCTGCACTTGAAACCCCTGTTCTGCATTGTTCACTTTAACTTTGATTTGCTTGATGGAATGCCTCTATGGGTTACTTGCTTGAATGTTTTTTCTGGCTATCCTTTAGATCTGTTTGTTATCTTGAGATTTAAGTCCTTTCAGAAACTGTCTGTAGCAAAAACACATAAAGTTTATGAAATGTTTTTGATTCAAGTGATAAATGAATATAGCATCTCATCACTGTCTCATTTTAAACACATGGATCTGGTAATATGCAGTTCCTGATTCTGAAGTTGTGTCTTTTTTCTCTTTGACATTTTTAACTACATAACTTACCTTCAAAATGGCAACTTTGAGGAGCAGAACCCCAAATATCTCAAGAAAACAAAGCTTGTTAGGAAATTTTCTTTGCCCAAATGGGAGATCAATGGTCTAGTTAAGTATGTCTCTTGGGACCCCAACCTGGTTAACTTCTAGAAGAGACGCACTCACTCCCCTTACACCTAAAGCTAACTTCAAGATAACACTATAACACACGAGCAGATCTCATGTTCATAGACAATGTTAATGCACGCAACATCGAAACTTGAAACACGCAAACAAATTCCAATTGAGCAAGTTGAAACACCTACAGATCCTAGCAACGTTAGGATCCTCCGATTGAATTTCATCGGCGGCTTGTAAGATCAAATCAGTGTTTGTGGTTTGCGCGAGGGAGGGAGGAACCACGCCGGCGATTCCGCTGGGGACTCTAACGTGTCCTTGGCCTGCATTCCTTAGCTGCTCCCTCTTCATTGTCGCTCGAACCAACTTCTCCCAATTCTTACGAGCCAAATCAGCCCACAAAGTTGGCATGCTTGCCCTGTGTAGTGTGCTTCCTTCCAAAGGATCACGATTCACGCCCTGATGATGTCAGCGTCGACGGGGATGAGTACGTCGCGTTTCAGAAAATAAATTTAATCTATTTAAATGTTAAAATAAAGAAATTCCACCTAATGCGAGCTCAGTGTGCCACATAACAAATATTTATACAGCCAACATGCCATGATCCAGTAAATTTAATGTCGTCTACTAAATTTCATGATAAGGTCAAAATTGATTCAATTTTACAGAAAAAAGGACCTAATTAAGATAAAATAAAATAGGAGGACCTTTTTGAGATGAATCCGCACAAATAGAGACATCCGAAATTATTAAACCTTTTTATTATTTGTTTGTTGGTTTTATTGCAGGCTTGTATTAGCGGATGCTTAAAAAACAACTAGTGGAGTTTACAAAATAATGTTAGAAATACTTATTAAATAGTAAAACTATCAGAAAGCTCAACAAACTCAATGAGTCCAACATACATTGATTTGAGAGTTGAAATTGAAGCAAGATGATGTTTAGTGACTTTATATAGGTCATCAACATTAGCTCATGTATTTTCAATTAGTTGAATTGTTTTTTACCATACTAAATTTTTAATCTTGTTCTTTAAACATTATGTATTATTTATATCTACATTGTAATTGTTAATGAATTTACTTTATCTTAAATCATCAATAAAATTAATTTTGATTAATTTTTTATATATTTTACAATTTTATATATTTTATTTATTTTTTATAAAAAATATATTTCATTATATAAGAAATTATAGATGTAGATGGGTAATTATAAATAAAGGAGGTATGAAACTCTACGAAATAATAGTCATTAAAAACCTTTGCAAATTAATAGCTACTACTCTAACCGTGAAAATCTGAAAAATTTCTAAAAATTAATTTGTGGAAGATAAAAACTTCTGCAAAATGAAAACTAAACATCTAATAAATAATAGTTTTTTGGTAGTAACGGACTTAACTTTTTACCATTTAAATTTAAGAACCAACTAAATTTGTTAAGTGAATTAGCATATAATTCAAATGCGAATTATTCAAATTCGAATTGAAATTGTAGTGTCTTTATACCTTTATTAATATCGCTAACATTGTAAACAATTATTTAAGTTCATAATTTTGTAAGAAATTATTGTTGGTATGGACCAGGACACTGTCATTTTCTCAATCTTCTTTGATTTACCGTTTTCTGTAACTAACAACGTTTGAATACAAAATTCAGTTTGATTATTAGTTAATTGAAATAAGTTCAGATTTTTAAAACAGAATTCTTAAACAATACTGTTTACATATTATAGTGTTAAATATATTTTTAGTCCTTATATTTTGGGACGATTTTGGTTTTAGTCCATTTTCAAACTAAGGTACAATTTAGTCCTTCAACTCTAGAAAACTCTAGTTTTAGTCATTTTTACCAAATTCTTTTAACTTTATTTGTTGTTTCAAGCACGTTTCATTATAGCATTTGGATTGTTTACCCTGTTTGACACATTTTTGCTTCAATGTTAACTGATAAACGTGTTTGAAACAGTAAATAAAGTTAAAAAAATTTGATAAAAAGGATTAAAACCAGAGTTTTCTAAAGTTGAAGGACTAAATTGTACCTTAGTTTGAAAATGGACTAAAACCAAAATCGTCCCAAAGTATAAGGACTAAAAACATATTTAACCCCATATTATATTTAGTTTTTTTAATTTATTAAAAATATACTTAACAGTAGTTTAATATAATTTAATATAGCTTAGTGAGTTATGCCCCACCCTAATCATTACTAGAAAAGAATCATTTAGACTGTTTCATGTAAACCCGTTTTTTTAGATCACCATTACTGAAAATTGTTTTCCATATCCGATGTAACTCAAAATTAAAAAAAAAAACTACTAATGTCATAATTACTTTACAAGAATCTCTTTTAGACACAATAAAATCTCCTTATGGTCAATTTATTCTCTAAAATAATCCTTGACAAAAATTCATTTTATGGTTATAGTTAGTCAAAGGATTCACCCTGAGAAAATGAATTGACTTTTAGCATCTTTTTTAGAATTTTCAGTGTTTACCCTTAATTTAATTATCACAAGTGTCAAAATTAACAAAATCTAAAATAAAGTACTTTATATACTAATAGTTGAATTCTCTGAATGGAGATAAGTCTTTGTTTTTATAAAAAAAAAACATATCTTTAGAGATGGAGAGAGTTTACCCTTAAATCAATTATCACAAGTGTCAAAATTAGTAAAATCTAAAATATCAAAGTACTTTATTTACTAGTCGTTGAATTATATAAACGAAGATGTCTTTGTTCTTATAGTAAAAAATTATGATATTTTAACAACTTTTTTAACAAATTTTTAATAATAGATTATGTGTTACTGTTTTATTGATCTGTATATTTAAAATGAACGACCACAAATTATCACATACTATTATAAAAAAGTTGTTAAAAATATATTTTTCTATAAGAAAAACACGTATCTTTTAGAGGTGGAGAGAGAATGTCTCCAAGGATACCGAAATTGAATCACAAGGGAAAAACCTATATGCAAAAGATTCTCAAAGACTCCTCAATTTAGTAAAAGCACAAGAAACTTATGAGTATAAGAGTGAGTAAGAAAATTAAGTGAACACTCCTTCCGAGATGATTTTCTATTTATAGGCTCTTGAATACTTCAACAAAGCTGAAAAGATAATTAAAAATAACTACTTATAGTTGGTAATTGATTACTTTGTAAAATATATTTTTTATTTTAATTTCTTTAAATCTGAAATATGTTTTTCTTTCTAAATATTATTTTAAGATAGATCAATAATATTTATTCTAAATTTGAAATCCTTACAAGTTGATTTTGTATTGTATATCTGATGATGCTGATATATGGTACTTGGAAAAAAAATTTATGTACATCTCTCAAATTTCATATGCCTTTTTAATACCTGATAAAAAAAAATATCATTTCACTTTCCTACTTTATTCATTCTAAATTATTTTATATTTAAAGTAAAAGTATTATTTTGTTAGTGGAAACAAAGGGATGATTTCTTATTGCAGAGAGACTGCATTTTTGTGGAAAGATTTTTCTTTTCTTCTGTTTGTCAAATTCCATAATTGAGAACCTGGAGACAACGTTATATAAAATCGTAGCAGGTTCTTATTTGAAGTTTGGCTAGGTGGAGGAGGATTGGAAGGATGTTGATAGTAATGGAATACACGGATTTATTTTAGTGTTGTGCCATAGAAGAGCCATGCTGTAAGAAAAGTGTATGTTGCAATCATGTTTGGTGCCGTAAACGTGCATGGCTATATGCATGGTGAAGAACATGCTGCTAAACACAAAGCTAGGAGCAGAAGAAGAGAAAACAAAGACAAATTGTAAAGGTAAACTTTCTGTATATTGCATATATGTTACAGGAGAGGAAGATGTGCATATTTATAGAAGAAAGAAGAAAGGAAAAACGAAAGAGAAGAACAGAAAAACAGAAGCAACAAAAGGTTGTTATGGAGGTTGAGAATCATATTTTAATGTGTTGTGTCCACCTCAAGCATGACATAAATGTTGAGAATGCCAAGCTTGGATGTGATATTGTGAAAAGTTGATGGAGGAAGAGGTTTGGTAAGGATATCCACAAGTTCTCGAGTGGAAGAAATATGGAGCAGTTTAATAGTGTCGTTGTTAACCTTCTCCCTAATGAGATGGCAACGATTGCTTTGTGCATTCGTAGAACACCTGGTTAGTTGCAATTTTGATGGTAAAAAAGTTGTTGCAGAAGATGGTAGAAGGTTGCAATAGCAGAAGATTTAGATCATGCATGAGGTTAGTGAGCCATTGTATTTCACAAGCAGTTTGAGTAAGCGCACGATATTCAACTTCGAGGAACTACGAGAAACAATAGTTTGCTTATTTTATTTCCGAGAGATAGGTGAGTCACCAAAATAAATGATGAAGCCAGTTGTTGATTTGCGAGAGTCTGGGCAGTCAACCCAATCTAAGTCACAATAAGCTTTCAAATTGATGGTGTTGTTGGTGCAAAGAAGAATACCCTGCCTAGGGGTGTTTTTAATGTAGCAAAGAATTCTGAAGGCAGCTTGATGGTGGATTTGTGTGGGAGATGCAACATATTGACTCAAACGGTGAACAACATAGGTAATATTAGGTCTGGTGTTGGTGAGGTAAATGAGCCTTCTTATCCATCTTCGAAAAGTCGTAGGGTCGTCGAGCGGATCTCCTACAGAAGAAACCTTGGTGGAGACATTCATTGGAGTGTTAACAGGAGCAGCTTCAAGCATGCCAGTTTCATGGAGAAGGTCCAAGGCACATTTGTACTAGGACAAATGGATCCCATCAGAATTGCGAGCTACCTCGAAACATAAAAAGTAAGAAAAGTTACCCAGATTTTTGATCTTAAAATTAGTATGAAGTATGTGAGTTATTTGGTCAATGTCATTTATGTTATTAACGATTATAATTATGTCATCAACATAAACCAATATAATAGTATTAGCATTGTCATTTTGTTTGACGAATAAAGAATGGTCACTTGATGTTTGTAAAAAGTTTTAAGAGAAAAGAAAAGAAGAGAGCTTGTCATACCATTGGCGGCTAGCTTGTTTCAAGCCAGCCATAGAGAGATTTATGAAGAAGACAAACTTTGTTGTTACCTTTAGTTGTTACCCTGGTGGAAGTTGCATGTACACTTTCTCATGCAAGTTACCATGTAGAAAAGCATTGTTAATTTAATTGCCTAAGGTGCTAATTCTTGGCAGCGGCTAAAGAGAGGATGAGACACACAATTGTAAGTTTGACCACAGTAGAAAATGTGTCAAAGTATTTAATACCTTTTAACTGAGTGTAACCTTTAGCTACTAGGCGGGCTTTAAATCTATCCACTGTGCCATCAACTTTGTGTTTAGTCTTGTATACCTATTTATAACCTATTGCTTATTTGTTGATGGAGTGGAGTGGTGATGGTCCATGTGTGATTCTGTTCAAGGTCAATAATCTCTTCTTGCATAGCAAATTTCCAGTGTGGATGACTGAGGGCATCGTTGTAAGTCTTTGGATCAATAGTGCTGTCTAAGGAAGATAGAAAAATTTTGTATGTAGGAGATATTTTGTCAAAGGTTAAAACATGATTGATATGGTACTTATTAGTGACAGTGCTGTAAGAAGATATTTGAAAATCATTTGGTATTCAAGGGGATTTCTTATTCTGGTAGAACGTTGTTAAGGCTCCGGCAAGTATACCGAATCATATCAAGTAATATAAACGGTAATACCGAGTATCGTTTTCCTAGAGACTCATTGACCTAGACTGTTATGTGATTTGTTGATTATTTAAGACTTGAGAAACGAAATTTAGTGTCTATAATGCAAAAACAAAAATAAACATGCATGCAAATGTTGATCAATTGACCAAAGAATATACGTAGGTGAATGATATGGATGAATTATGTTATTGGGATTTCCGACTTATCCTAATCCACTCTCGTGTATTTACGAAAAAAAGTCTCCTATATAAGGCTATACCTTTAGGGAATAATATGGCTCGCGGCCCTACTCCACATAGTAGGGTACTAGACATTCAATTGGGAGTCTTTGCACTCAATGTGGTCTGGCTCGTACAGATGTCATGGTTGAAAAAGGTCCTATGACATTTTGTATGGGTTACTACCTGAACAGACATGCGCCGACTATAGTGTACTAACTAGTATAAGGTGCGACCTGAACAAAAGTCCTGTATTATTAGCCGATTATGAAAATACAATTCTCATGAGAAGAACCTTTATTACTAAGATTCATATGCTGAAGAAGCATGATTTCTTAGATTTTGCTAGTAGTGTTCGATGTCAATCTACTTATGACTGGATACCTCATTTTACTCAGACTTTTTCTATGCCTGATTCCAAAAGCGATATTAAAGCACAAATTGAATCTTTCTGGGATGGTGCTTGCTCAGCGGTGGCTGCAATTCTTCCTTTGGACACTTTTTCATCTTCTCTTGAGTCCAGCTCCTTCCTACTTCAGCTTCCTTCATTCAATTCATGTTAATTCCTTCCAAAACAAGGAAAACCAAGCATAAAACCAAGAAAACCACCATTAACTCTCTTATTCTCTAACTTAAGCAAAATGCATGATTTCAAGCTAGTTTCTAAGTCATAAAGGGTGTGTTTTGTATCAAATTTAAGTATAAAAATAACGGTTTTTGAACCGTTATCAAACGTCTAAGAAAGGGTAGGTCGTGTTCTATATGGTCATCATCATTGGTAACAGATAAATTAACATAAGTAGTGTCATGAGAGTGATCTATATCATGAAATTAATGATTATTATGCATAGGCAGAGATAAATGTGAATGTTGAATATCAACAGGGGCTATGCCAGGAAAGTTATGTTCATAAAAAAACATTTTTGGATAATTGTATGTCATGATTATCAAGACCATAAGTGATATAACCTTTGGTAGTAGGGTGTAGGGCGAGAAAAATGCTAGGCTTAACACAAGGGTCAAGTTTCTTGTGATGAGCGTGAAAAGTACTGACATAGCAAAGGCAGCCAAAGACTTTAACTCTATTAATACCAAAATCTTTGTGATATAGAGTTTTATATGGAAAGTTGTGATTAAGAAGAGGAGTAGGCATAATGTTAATTCTCTAATAACATTTAAGAGATACTGATGTTTTCTTTCAACTATGCCATTTTGTTGAGGTGTTTCATTAGAAGAAGTTTAATATATTATTCTTTCAGATTTGAAATAATCATGCATAGCGAATTCAATTCCATTGTCAGACCTTATGATCTTAATTTTGGTTTTAAACTGATTTTTAACATAGGAGATGAAATTAAGAATGTGTTGTCGGGTTTCAAATTTGGTTTTCATTAAATGTACCTAAGTATATCGACTATGATCATAAAAAATAGTCAATGCACAAAAGCAGTTGAGCAAGGGCCCCAAATATCAACATGTATAATGTCAAAGGCATGTAAAGCATGAAAGTTACTACAAGCAAAGGGCAACCCTTTTTGTTTAGCTTAATAACAAGCACCAAGTATTTATTCTAGAATCAACGCATGAATATTTTTGTTTAAAAATGTCTAAACACTTATCAGACCCGTGGCCTAAACGATTGTGCCAGAGGTTGTTATTTGCATTCTTGCATTTAAATTGTTTGTTAGTAGTGTTGACAAAATAACAAGATGTGCTGCTAAGTCGACAAAAAATGTATAAGCCAGCATGTGATTCAACTAAACCAGATGCATATGTTTAGATACAATTTCAATCTTAATGCATAGAATTCAATCCAATTTCTACATTCAATTCAAACATATTGCATTAACATTCAATCTAATTTCTACATTCAATTTAAACATATTGCATTAACATTCAATCCATACGAATATACATGCATTAGTGAATAAACCAACCAATTTATATGAGTAGAGCAAGAAATTTGACCAATCATAATGCAAGCGACAACAAATGAAATCAAACACCACCGAAAAGCACACACCATGAACACAGTCATTATGAAACCAAAACCAAGTGCAAGAACGTGATTGAGGAAGGAGGAGAAAGGGAGCGCCATAGTGGAAGATGCACGAGAAAGATGAGGGACCAAAACAAAAAGAAAGGAGGTTGTCAGGTAGGAAAATAGGAAGAGAGGAGCAAGAAAGATGGTGATGGAGGAATACACCAGCAAAACGAAAAAAAGGAGAGAGTCATAATGACAAAGCGATTTAGGGGAGGTGAGAACGAGAGTGTTTCATGTTTGGGGGAGGCACGAGAGAGAATGTGACTTTGGAGGTGTAGAATTTGATTTTTAAATTTGAAAAAAGAATAAAAAATTATCTGTTGGAATAAAATGAGTTCTTTAGAAATACAAGTTGAGATTTTGAAGCTAAAAAAAGAAAGCTTAAGGAGAGAGTAGCGAGAAAGGTAGTTAATCTGAACTTTTCTTAAAGGTTAAACCACTTTCGTAGTCCCTATTTATGTGGTTTTTTTCCAGTTAGATCCCTGTATTATTGGTTTCCCCAATTTAGTCCTTAAAAGTGAAAAATTGACTCAATTGGGTCCTTGCTATTAAATTAGCTTAACAGGGTTAAAATTTTGATGACCTGGGATGTTGACGTGGAAAGTTTTTTATACGTGGCATTCACAGAGCTGTACATGGAATTTGATAATATTTAACATTTTAAAAATAGGGTTTGTTGGTTGATTTTTCAACCACAATCAACAATCACGACCACCATCATCAATATCACGGCCAGACCTTCTTCAACCACAGTCTGCAATTAGTACTTACATCATCCCAACATAACATTAGACCACCTAAACCAAAATATCAAACCTTAACTCCTTACAAGTTCTATGCATATTTTATGCTATATATAGGGCAACTGCTGACATAAAATTGAATCCAAAACAGAGACAACAATTGAACTCATTTTTTCTAAATTTTCATTTCATTAAACATCTGAAAGTGATACATCTTCATAGCAAAAAACATAAATACAATGCAACCTCTACATTAAACAGAACTACATTAACATTATCAAGCCTACAACTAATACCAAAACAGACCTACATTACACCTACACATAAATTATCAAGCCCTTCCCATCAAAATTGCAAATATAATGATGTTCATTACACATAGAACACTAACAACCCCAACCAAAAATTTCATCCACCTTTGAAGACCCATCACAGCTTTCTGCACACCAATTATCTTCTTATCACTTTCATTTTCAAAACTCTTCAGCAACCTTTCATTATTTGCTTCCAATACCTCACAGCTAACACTTTCTTCAATTCCCCAATCATTGCACCATCTGAAGTAGTTGCATCCAGCATTTTCACTTCCAAACTTATACCTAGGGCAACCGCAGAATTGTTTGTCTCGATTCTTACTGGTTTTTGCACTCCTCAACACAGACTTCTCTCCACAATGGCAGATCAGCAAAACGTCATTCCTGTTCCACCCTCCATCTCCATGAGAGCTCACAGACCGCAAATTCTTTCTTCGACACTCATTGCAAGTGGAAGATGAACAAGAATGACCCATCGACATTGTTGCGTCTTCTACTTTCGCATTTCCCTGTTTCGAAACTTCACGTGCTTGTCAATCTTCAACAACAACGAACCCTAATTAACCAAAAAAGGTCTCCACTAAAGAATTCGCACAAGGTTCACAACCACATTCCTCTCACAACCACATCCGTCTCAGATTTTTAATCACGAATGAAATCCCATATTTAAGTTCATTGAACCCTAAATCCCATTTCAGAAATCCTATTATTAAAATTTAACAAGTTGTCAAATTCCACATTTCAACTCTTAGCATGCCACATTTTAAAAAATTTACACATCAACCTCCTACCTGTGTAGAAACTTAACATCGTTAAGTAAATTTAACGACAGGAGTTCAATTGATTCAAATTAGCACTTTTAAGGACTCAATTGGAGATTCTAACACTAGTGGAAAAACGCTGTTTAACGTCGGTTATTTTGGGTTTTTAACGTCACATATGGAACTGACGTCTATTCGGGTGACGTTAATTACACATCGGTCAGGATATGACTGACGTCTATGAAGACGTCAGTCTATATAGGTCAGACGTCTATATAGACGTCAGACTCTATAGGTCAGACGTCTAAAATGTCGCCGTATTTGATAGGATCTTTCTCCGCTTGAGGCCTCTCGAGTTGCTCCTGACTTATGGTGATTCGAGTTTACAACTTTATATTTTAGTTGAAGAGAATGGATTGTACATCTTTTTTTTGTATTGGATGGTTTTAATAATGTAGTGGAGGGAATTAGAGGAGTGTAAAATGCAAGAAATCACTGTCCAAGAATGCTGCCGAAGGACACGAGCAAAACTGGACAAAACTCAACGAAAATGCATTTTAATCGGATGAAATGAAAGATAATTCATCAAAGAGTAATGTAATCGGAGTAAAATTAATTTTAAACGGTGCAAAAGTGAGAAAATGAACTTGAAAAACATAGTCGTGGAGAGAAAATGCAAGGACGATGATGAACAATGAGTGCGCGTAACTGCTGCCTGGCGTTCGCAGTGCTTTAATGCAGACATTTAGAAGTCGGTTCCCCCCATAACAGACGTCTACAGACGTCGGTTCCCCCCACAACAGATGTCTAAAAGGCTTTAAAAGTCAGAGTGGTGGGATCAGACGTCTATATGGAGTCAAAAAGTGACTTTTTAAATTTTTGGATTTAGGGTTTAGACGTCAGTTCCTCCAATAACTGACGTCTAAAGTGCTTTAGAAGTCGGAGTGGCGGGATCAGATGTCTATATGGAGTCAAAAAATGACTTTTTAAATTTTTGAATTTAGGGTTTAGACGTCGGTTCCCCCCATAACAAACGTCTATAATATTTTAGACGTCGGGGCTCTCCCAACTGACATCTATATGTCTGACAGGTAGGTGAATAGCCATTAATTTCCGCCATATAGACGTCGGGGTCCCTCCTAACTGACGTCTATATGACTGAAAGAAATGATTTTTTCACCCACCTGTCAGACATATAGACGTCAGTTAGGAGGGCCCCGACGTCTAAAATATTATAGACGTCAAGGCACCTTCTAACTGACGTCTATATGGCCAACTTATTTACGAAAATGTCACCGGTCATCAATATACGTCGTTTTTATCCTTAACCGACGTTTAAGGGGTGACGTTAAATAACGTTTTTGTACTAATGTAATAAAAAGGGGATCAAAATAAAAAAAACTTCACATAAATAAAGACAACTAAAATGTTTAAACCAAAATATTATTAATATAATTTTCGAATAAAAAATACTTGAATTTAAAAAATTTATTTTAAGCAAATGTGAGAGGTTGTCGAGCGTGTTCCATTTCGCGTTTTCCTTGTTTGGGTAACCCATTTTCTTAAAATAACCTCCTCTGATGTCTTCAACTGGGAACGTCGCTTTTTAGATTATTCACGCGTAATCCTCATTGACCCTTGGAGACCTATCACGTAGGGTCCACCTTATAAAACAACTCCGTTTACCATTCAAACCCACCAATAAAAGCCAGCCACATCATCGCAAAAAAAAGGAAAACTATAAAAACCTTCCCAAAGCACATATCAGATAGCCAAATTCACCCGAGAGTCACCGTTTCGGGGCTTCTCTCGCGGTGCCCGGTAAACCATGTACGGCGGTGACAGCGACAGCAGCAGCGATAGCGGAGAGCGGGTCCGGGTCCGGCGCGGGGAGACCCTAGACTTCCAGAACCTGAATGTGGTGTCGGCGGTGGGACGCGGCGCGAAGGGCGTGGTGTTCCTGGCGCGGGTGATGGAGAAGGGAAACGGAGACTGGTTGGCGCTGAAGGTGGTGTCGAAGGAGCTGCTGAGGAAGAAGAACAGGAACGAGGGAAGCTGCAAGAGGGTGTCGTTCGAGAGGCACATACTACGTCGTTTCGATCACCCCCTATTGCCCAGGTTCCGAGGCGCTCTCGACACCGACCAACTCACCGGTTTCGCAATCGATTATTGCCACGGCGGAAACCTCCATTTGCTTCGGAAGAAGCAACCGGAGAAGACCTTCTCCGAAGAAACCGTAAGGTACAAACAATCCACATCTTTTTTTCGATTTCTAAATTTCATCTTCAATCCTCTTCCAACGTTCATCCTCTCTGCAAGAAAATCTAATTATTTTAATAATTTTTAGATGTATGCTCTTTATTTTTAGTGTGTTTTTCTTTCTACCAATATATTATCGTAATTATCATGATGATGCACGTACTTGTGCAAAGGTTTTATGCAGTAGAATTGGTTCTAGTGTTGGAGTATTTGCACAACTTTGGAGTAGTTTATAGAGATTTAAAGCCAGAGAATATCATGATCCAAGAATCAGGTCACATAATGTTAGTGGATTTTGACCTTTCCAAGAAGTTATACCTTCGCTCAACTCCCTCGTCGAGTTGCAACTCATCACCGGGTTCTGACTCGTCACCGGAGAAGGATCGGAGGAAGCGACGACTATCACGATTCAGCTGTTACTGCCATTCAGGGATATCCTTGTACGACTCAGATTTTCCGAATCAACTCAACGCCATCCCAACGAGTCGCAGCATGTCAGACTCAGTGGAAAAGTCGAACTCCTTTGTCGGAACGGAAGAGTACGTGGCACCGGAGGTCATCTCCGGAGAAGGACACGACTTCGCCGTTGATTGGTGGTCATTGGGCATTGTTCTGCACGAGTTGATCTACGGAACGACGCCGTTTAAGGGCGCGAATAGGAAAGAAACGTTTCATCGTATCATAACGAAGGAACCGGAATTATCAGGTGCAACAACGGCTTTGAGGGACTTGATTAAAAAGTTGCTTGAGAAGGATCCTGAGCGTAGGATCCAGGTGAAAGATATAAAGAGCCACGATTTCTTCAAAGGCGTGAAGTGGGACACGATCTTGGAAATCTCACGTCCACCGTATATTCCTCAAAATGAGATAAAGGATTCAACAGGGTTTTCTCAGAAGGATGTTGAATCGTTTGTTCATAGAATATTTTTTCCCAAGAGTAATAAAGAGGAGGAAGATAAAACAAATAAAAGGGAGGCAAAAAAGAATGAAAAGGAAAATAATAAAAATGAGGAAAACCATAAAAAGGAGGAAAGTAATAAAAATGTGTGGGTTGACATGTTAAATCAAAATTCTGCTAAGGATGAAAATTTTTTAATTTTTTGATTTAGTGTTTTTCTTCTGGTAATTTTGTTCATCAGCAAGTTATCTTATGTAAAACTTATATGTCAACTTTCTTCTTTCTTTTATTTCTCTCTTCTATTAAAAAGAAGATTATGTAATTAAAGTATTGTTGGAAAAATATTCTCTTAATTAATATATCAATGACCAAATAGAGTCAAGAGGCATATTCGCCAAGTTTTTTTCTTCACATATATTAGTCTGCAATGATTTTAAAAGTTAATACAATGTAGTGGGAAAAATATGCATTAATGATAATGCCACCATCCAACCAACCAAGCTAATAATGAGTGGGTTATCACTTCTTTTTTTTTAGGAAAATGCTATAATTTTACATGAATTTTATAAGAATAGATAGATTTTAAAAAATTAATTATTTTTTAGTAAGTCGTGTTCAATTAGAATGATTTCACCAAGTGAAGCCGTGTTCTATGTACCATAAATATTAATGTGCAACCTCAGGTTCTATGTTCCTTGAATAGTTAACTTTTCAATAAAAATTAGGATGAACAGAAGTTGTGGAACGTAATAACGACTTTATTTATGATATGACATCTGTGTTGTGAGTTGTTTAAATATCACATTTTATGGTGGAACGCTCTCAACTAGCTAGCAAAATTTTGATGTTTATGGTTTAAAGTTTTGAAGAAAGTAATTTTAATTTTATGTGAAAATTAAAAGATCAAAATATATTTAATCTTAAAATAAATCATACAATTAATTACATAATTTCTTAAAATAAGTAAAAAAAAATACATTCTTATAACATAAATTTGTATCCCAACAAATAAAAAATTAAGTTAATTTGTCAACGATAATATTAAAGTCCTTTTATTCTGAAAAAAAACATAGGAAAACTATAGAAAAAGAAGTTTGAACAGAGTTTTAAATTTTTTTTACAAATAAGTGTTAGACGTTATTACAGAGATTAAACAATTTATAAGAAGTGTTGAACACTTAGATTTTCATAAGTGTTTGGAAAGCTTTAAAAAGAAAGCAAGAAGGAAAACTTATTTTTATACTGGTTCACTCCAAACTGAGCTAAGTCCAATTTTTCTTTAAAGACTCTTTAGGAGTTCCACTAATTTTTCAAAATATTACAAACGAGTCTGATCACTCCTGGTTTTACAACTAATCCAACTGGTTAGACGAGTTTCACCAATCTTGATATAACACTAGTCCAACTGACTAGATCATCTCCACTGAGTTAAACATACAAAGTTTTGATTCATTTCTGAATTTAAAAACAACAAAAGTGTTTTTGAAATACAAGTTCACATGTTTGCTCTCTTCAAAAGAATATAAAATCAATATAATAAAGATATGAAAACTTGAAAAGAAACTTTTTTGTTTCAAAGATGATGTAAACGACATAAGCTTATTCATGACAGTGTAAAAGTAATAATAAATCTTGATTTTTTTTTTGGCTTCTCTTCATATAGTCCCTCTTTATATAATTTTTTTTTCAAATAAAATATGTTACTCAGAACATTGACTTTTGTGTAGGGATGTAATCTTTTAGTACGAGGTCAAATGTTATGTTGCTTCTTATAGAGGCAATTATACTACTCGTACAGAAGAGACAAACAAAAGGCATAAAGGAAACATTCCAAGAATGTCTTCCCATCTCTTAACATTCTTCTAATATGATGCAAAAATTTTAAATAAATCTTTGTACTGATTTATTCTGCATAGAAAAAGAAAGCTCAACACAAGAGACAAATGAGTACTTATCTCGTACATGCATTAAAAGCGTTAGATATGTCTTAAGTGTTTAGATATGTTACGTGTATGATCGTTTAGGCATAGTACACATAAACATTTAGGCATAGTTTGTTTGAATAATGTTCAGCGTTTATGATATCGTTTATGCATACAATGTTTAACAAACTTATTCTAAACTATTTATTTGATTAAACACTATTTCGTTAAACGCTTTTGTTAAATTTCAAAACAAAATTTGCTTAAATGATCTTGTCTTAACAATTTTCATATTTATAAAACTTTGTTTAAAAAACACAAAAGTTGTTAAAAACATACACGACTTCATTGTAAAAATATCGTTCACACCATGCATAACTTGTGATTTGAAAAAAAAATGAAAGTTGTATAGACAACTTCAATTGTTTAAGGTTTTAATTGAAGTAGCGCACACCAATGACAACTTTTGATTTAAAAAATATGTAAGTTGTTCTCTAGTCACACAATTTTAGCATGTCTTCTTTTTCACTAAAGTCATTTCTTTCCGTCATATAGACGTCGGTGCTCCTCCTACTTGACGTCTATAGTATGATAGGTAGGTGAAAAGTTAATTTTTTCCGCCATCTATACGTCTGATCCTGCCACCTGACGTCTATATGCGATTATAGACATCAGGAACCTACCTAACCGACGTCTAAAAGTTTGACCAGGTATGTGAAAAGTCATTCGTTTCTGCCAACTAGACGTCGGTGTCCCGCCGACCCAACCTCTATAGTTTGACAGGTAGGTGAAAAATTAATTTTTTCTGCCATCTAGACGTCTGTGCTCGCCACCGGATGTCTATATGCGATTATAGACGTCAGGGTCCCACCTAACCGACGTCTATAGTCTGACCAGGTATGTGAAAAGTCATTCGTTTCCGCCAACTAGACGTCACGTTCCGCTAAGCCGATGTCTATATATAACATAAATATTAGTTTTTAAATTGAATGGACGTCATATTAGTGAGGCGTCCGACGTATATGCGATTATAGACGTCGGTTTTGTGGGCAACGGAATGGACCTAGGCAACAACCCAGGTTCGTCTTTGGGTTGAAATGCCATAAGAGATGCAAAAGACACAATTTTTTTCTTACGAGGAAACTAGCAAAGGAAGGAGGTGCTACTACGCTACCCAAAGACACGAGAAAAACTACACCAAAACACAATAAACACTTCATAGACATCGGTTAATGTACTGACCGACGTCTATAGTGCCCATCGACGTCGGTTAGTGCAATGTCTGACATCTTTATAGTGTCCTTAGACGTCGGTTAGTGCAATGTTTGATGTCTTTATAAATGTCGAACTTTTCACTTAACCGACGTCTATAACAACGTCGCACCTGCGGAAAACCGACGTCACATTAACATCACCCGTATAAACGTTGATTCGGGAGATGACGTAAAAACCCAAAATAACTGACGTTTAAAACCTTTCACATTAGTGAATAAAGAAAATTGTTGAGGTGAACAATGAAATTCAAATGTTAAATCGAAAATCAAATTATGAAAATTTTATCATAATATTACATATATCCTATTATATAAATATTACCTTATATTATGCCAGGTACTTTATTGTACGTACATCGTATTATGTAAATATTATCTTATATTATGTCGGGTACAAGATAAAGGTATTAAAATATGTTAAGACCCATTAGTTAATTTCACCCTCGGATTAGGATTAGGTTGAAACTTGGTTAGGTTGAAAAAAAAATATTTTTTTAAATGTATTGTTTAGGTTGTTAGTTAACCTACTAAAAATAACTTTTTTTTATATTTTATTTTTTATCACTTTTTTTTATAATTGTTTACTATATTGAATTATGGAAGTTGACAATTTGTTTTATTTTAAAATCCTTCAATATTATTCAATAATTATGAATGGTTTAAATGCTTATTTTATTAGTTTATTCAATTATGTAAATTAACACTTGGTTTCACTTACTATCTTCATAATAATTTTGGTAAAATAGATTTTATTTTACTACTATAATTACATGAGTTAATTGGTATCATAATAAATATATAAAATAAGTTAAATGAATAAAATATACTTAAGTTAACCCCTCTAGAGAATCAACCATTGGTCGATTGAACTTAGTTCTAAATTTCTAGCCTACTAAAAAATGTGATGGATTAGGTTATTTTCATTTTTAATTCAATTTGTAGTGAGTCAATATGTGAGAATTGGGTTGGGTAACTTTGACATTAAATATAATAAACATAATATTTAAGTTTAACGAATTTTTTTCTTTCAATATTTTTGAGAGTTATATAAAATAAAATTATTCTGGATTCAATCTCATTTTATCTAAAAGAAGTCAATATGATGTCTTTTGTCAAATTTATGTTTACACTATTTAAAAAGAGATACTGTTACAGGATAAATGATAACATGACACTGTAAATATTTAATTGTTTTTTTATTTATGTGTTTATTCAACATGGGTTATTTATTTAATTTGGCCTATGAATTCATACTGTTTCTCCCTACACCTCTACACATTTCTCCTTGTATTTCCATATTTCAAAAATAATCTTGAGATTACATTTTTCTCCAACAAATTTTAAAATCCATTATACCTTTTGAAAAATCTTTCAATAGACTTTGAAATTTGTTGAAGGTTTGAAAAATTCTTCAACAAATTGTGAAATTCGTTGAAAAAAAACACTTTTATTAAATTTTAAAATCCGTTGAAATACAAAAGGTGAGGTGTAAGATTCTTTGAATTGTAGAGGGTAGTTTTGAAATTTTAAAACAATGTGGGATGTAGAAAAAAATGTGTAGAGATGTAGGGAGAAACAACCATGAATTCGTTGATTTGAACCTAGAGTTTGCAAAATTAGTTGTTGAGAAAAGGGTTGAGGAGGGGAGTAAGCATTTAGGGATTATGGTTAGGCCTACTTTCAAAGTGGAGCTTCCACCAAGGTTTGTATTGAAGAAGACGAGGATGGAGCTTGATTATTTGTCCCATTTGGACCAAGTTTTCATAAATTGGAATGTTCCATAAATTGCTTTCTCTTTCCTCAAATTTCATTGTCTTGTAAATTAATGGAAATTCTCGTTTTTTTCTGTGTGATAAAAGAGGTTCTTGCCTTGGGAAGATCCATTAGTGCAAAATCGTTGTTTAACGTCATCCCTTAGACGTCGGTTATGAAGTGGCGAGACGTATATGACTGACCAGTGGCATTTTTGTAAATAAGTTGGTCATATAGACGTCGGTTTGCAGGTCGACCGACTTCTATGATAGTGTAGACGACAGTTTCACCTTAAACAGACGTCCATGGGCCTGACAGGTAGGTGAGAAGTCAGTCTATTTCAACTATATAAACGTCGGTTACGGGGGGCTAGACGTATATCTTGCTGCAATTAATGTGATTCACCTACCTCGCAGGCACATAGACGTCACTTGGTACAGGACCGACGTCTACTGGACTAACCGGTTATTGAAAAGTCACTTCGTGCAGCGCTTTGGATGTCAATGCCCTGTCGTCCGACGTCTAAATGGCCTGAAAAAGGCAGTTGAATAGTGTCTTGGACGTCGATTTAGTCAGGCAGTCGACGTCTATATGACTGCAATTAATGCGATTCACCTACCCCGCAGGAAAATAGACGTCCCCTTTGTTCAGGATCGACGTCTATAAGTACATAGACGTCGGCCCCCCAGGTTCCCGTCATCTACTGGACTGACCGGTTACTGAAAAGTCACTTTGTTCAGTGCTTTAGACGTCAATTCCCCTTTCATATGACGTCTAAATGGCCTGAAAAAGGCAGGTGAAAAGTCTCTTGGACGTCAGATTAGTGATGTAGCCGACGTCTATAGACGTCGGTTGGTACAATGACCGACGCATAAATTCATCTTAAATAAACCACAAACTCGCAGTTACTCGCACATCATCTTCTTCCTCCTCTCCTTTTCTGTCTCTCGCAGTTACGCGCACAATCTTGTTTTGGTGCAGTTTTGATCATCTCTTTAGGTATCGTAGTACCACATTCTCCCATTGCTAGCTGTCTCACAAGAAAAGCGGCGTCTTTTGGATGTTTTATGGCATTTCGATCCAAAATGGAATTTGGGTCCTTGTCTAGTTCATGTCACCGTAATTTTTTCCTTTTGCGGTTGAATGGGGACTAGGCATGGACCCATGTTCTGTTTTGGGTTAAAATGTCATAAGAGATGCAAAAGACGCAAGCTCTTTTGGTGGGGAAGCTAGCGAAGGAAGAGTGTGGTACTAGGCTATCGAAAGATAGGATCAAAACTGCACTAAAACACAACGACTATCTTAGACGTTGGTTAGTGCTATGTCGGACGTCTATAGTGACCATAGACGTCGATTAGTGACATGTTCGACCTCTAGATATTCCCGTAAATGCCAGTTAAGGCATAGACCGACGTCTATATAGTGCCATTAGACGTTAGTTGAGGAACAGTCCGACGTCTATATAGTGCCATTAGACGTCAGTTTAGGAACAGTCCGACGTCTAAATAAACGTCAGTTATTTGGAATTTCGACGTCCCATTAACGTCACCTGAATAGACGTTAATTGTGGAAGTGACGTTAAAAACCCAAAATAACAGACGTTTAAAACTTTTTTTGCACTAGTGATCACAAAATGTAGAGGTAGTTAATTACAGAGTGTTCTATGATTACTTTTGGCACGAGATGGATTTGGTGTGGGAATGTAACGACTAGTTCAATAATATATAGTGATTTGGAAGGAAAATGAAGAAACAAAAATTGAGTAAATAGACAAATATTAAGATGGATAACATTAACAACTAGTCAGAAGGTTTGTTTTGCTTTGTATTCATAGTTGAGTAGAAAAAGAAAATAGGTTTTAAAAAAAGTGAGTTGTTTCAAATCTTTTGTCATGTTTATGTAAATATTTCAAATCATCACTATTTTAGTGACATCAATGTTACTCTAATAGAAATAATCATGTTGACTTATTTTAACTAAAATAAAGATTAAATTGAAAAACAAAAACTAAGTGACCATATAGAATAATTTCAACAAATATTAAAAAAATAATCTATTAAACCAAATGTTTGTTAAAGAAATAGAAAATATGCTTGAAAGTCAATGTTTTGACAAATAGATTTTGTTACCACACTCGTAGAATGGGTATTTAGGTTTGCCACGATGCATCTTATCATATCATAGTTGTACAAGTTTGTTTAAAATTTTGGGAAATAACATTTGGGCTTTTGCTTCTTGCACCTTATAATTTTCTTCGTGTATCCTATCAAACGTGTGAAATATTATAAGTAACCTTTTAACTTTTGTTATCTTAATCCTAATTTCTCCACATCTTTAACATGCAGCTTCAACAGGTGACAATTTTCTTTTACGATGACTACAATTCGTCCATCTATTTGCATTTGAATGTTGCCTTTAACATTGTGCCTGAATGATCAATCAAGCTCAGTGAACCATTTCTTCTCTCCACTCATATGGTTGCTACATCTAGAATCCATAAACCATAGTTCATCTTGTGTGGCTCCTTGTATTTTCGTAGATGACATAAGCATTATCTCTTCTTCTTCATTAACATTTGTATGTTTTGCATTATTTAAATTGGTGGGGCATTCGTACTGGAAATGTACTAACTTCTAGCATCGATAACATTCGACCATGGATTTGTCAAATGTTCTACCTCGACCTCTACCTCTGTCGCCTCCCTCTACTTCTATTGCTGAAATATTCAACAAATGCAGTTTGAAGAGCAGAATCTATCTCCTCTAACCTTCAAGACTTGTATAGTCATTTCTTGTCGTTTTATCTTGTGTTCATGTATAAGCAATGAATTATGTAGCTCATCTACTATCATTTTGTTGATATCCTTCGATTCTTCAATTGAGCATATAATATAGTTGTATTTGTCAGACAATGTGCGGAGAATTTTTTCAACAATATGCCCATCCTCCATTGTTTCTCTTGCTCCTCTCATGTCATTTTCAATTATCATGACTCGAAAGATATAATCTTTCACGGATTCGCCATTATGCATTTCTAGAATTTCAAATTCATTGCAAAGCTAATTAATTTTAAACTTGAACAATAATCGATTGAACAATCATCTGTGGATAACAGATGATGAATCTATCTTGGAAAAGAAGTGAAATTAGCCTATTTCATCATAATTGTTTTTAAGTTTCTTATTTGTTCCTCAAACATTCTCCAAACATTAACTTCATTATCATAGTTTCTCACTTTTATTCTTAAGCATCGCATAACATTCATAAGAGTCAAATATTGAAAAGCAATTACGTATTCATTGGGAGACGACTCAAGGTTACTTTAACCCTATATACTTTCTTAACTACTAACTTGACAATATTGAAGTTGCTTAGAAAAGTAGTATTAATTTGATAGTTTCAACGACAACGTATCAAAGTTGGCGTCGTTATTGGGAATACGGTTAGTATTTTGAATATTTTGATTCTTATTTTTATTTTTATTTTTATCTATATTTGTTTATCGCAAATACATTTAATTTAGTTTGAGTTATTTTGTAGCCTTTAGTTATTCTTATTGTTAGTAAAATCTTTGTTCTTGTTTTAAATTAAGAATTTATCTTAGAGAAATACTTGAGGTTAGTTTGAATATACTCTGGCTAGGAAAGACTTGGTACTTAAGTTATCCATTATGACACCTTTCTTTCCTGAGAGTGGACCCAAACAAAGTCTCTCTTATCTCTTATTTGAAATCTTTCTCTAAAGCAAGAACAAAAGAAAAAAAAGAAGTCAAAAATAGAGAAACAACTTCAAGCAGACTGCGTAGTGCATGACCCGAGCTAACCTAGGAGAATTTTATCAAATTAACCCGAAAATTGAAACGAATTTGCGTAAGCTGAGGAAAAGTTTGAAATTTGGGTGTTCTACTAAGAGAACACTTCCTACATCTGAAGTTATACCACCTTCATTAACTCAATCACAAATATATCCTCCGATCTTTCAATTGATCCTAACCCAAACAAAATGGAACAAAGAACCATCAAACAGTTAGCCATTTCCCACAATACCGTTATCCGTAGTAACATAGAATATCCTAATGAGGAGTGGGAGTTAAGACCTGACTTATTAAATGCCTTACCTAAATTCAATGGGTTGTCAAGGTAGAATCCACACAAGCACTTGAGACAATTCCACATTTTAAGGCTCTCTATAATAATCCTGGGAGATTTAAAATTTTCACACATGTGGAATTGTCTCAAGTGCTTGTGTGGATTCTCCCTTAACAACCCATTGAATTTAGGTAAGGCATTTAATAAGTCAGGTCTCAACTCCCACTCATCATTAGGATATTCTATATTATTGCGGATAACTGTATTGTGGGAAATGGCTAACTTTCTAATGGTTCTTTATTCAATTTTTTTTGGGATAGGATCAATTGAAAGATCGGAGGACATATCTGTGATTAGAGTTAATGACGGTGGTATGACTTCAGATGTAGGAACTGTTCCCTCTGTAGAACACTCAAATTTCAAACTTTTCCGAAGCTTACACAAATTACTTTCAACTTTCAAGTTAATTTGATAAAATTCTCCTGGGTTAGCTTGGGTCATGCACTACATAGTTTGCTTGAAGTTTTTTCTCTGTTTTTGATTTTTTTTCTTTTGTTCTTGCTTTAGAGAAAGATTTCAAATAAGAGATAAGAGAGACTTTGTTTGGGTCCATTCTCAAAAAAGAGAGGTGTGTCACAATGGATAACTTAAGTACCAAGTCTTTTCTAGCCAAAGTATATTCAAACTAGCCTCAAGTATTTCTCAAGAGAAATTCTTAATTTAAAACAAGAACAAAGATTTTGCTAACAATAAGAATAATTAAAGGTTACAAAATAACTCAAACTAAATTAAATGTATTTCCGTTAAACAAATAAAGATAAAAATAAAAATAAAACTAAGAATCAAAATATTCAAAATACTAACCGTATTTTCCAACAACAACGTCAAATTTGATACGATGTCGTTGAAGTTATCAAATTAATAATACTTTTCTAGGAAACTTCAGTATTGTCCAGTTAGTAGTCAAGAAAGTAGATAAGGTTAAAGTAACCTTAAGTCGTCTCCCAATGAATACAGAATTATTTTTCAATATTTGACTCTTGTGAATGTTATGTGATGCTTAAGAATAAAAGTGAGAAACCATGCTAATGAAGTTTTAATGTTTGGAGAATGTTTGAAGAACAAAAAGGAAACTTAGAAACAATTATCATTAAATAGGCTAATTCCACTACTTTTCCAAGATAGATTCATCATCGGTTATCCACAGATCATTGTTCAATTGATTATTGTTCAAGTTTCAAACTAATTAAAGTACATTCTTAATTAATTTGAGGGCAATCATGCAGTTAACCAAAGTAGATTCTCGATCAAATGCAAGAACTTTCTAGATTATTTTCAATGAATTCAACCAAAGTACATTCTCAATCAAATCTTATTGTGTTTAATCATGTCTATTCTTAAATCTCCAAACCAAATTAAAAGCTAATTAATTAAAGTAAATTCTCAATTAATTATAGTTGAAATTATTACCACCAATCAAAGTAAATTCTTAATTGATAGCAGAAACTCGTTTAATCATATGAAAATTCCTAAATTCAATCAAAGTAGATTCCCAATCAAACCTAGAAACCCTTGAACTCATATCATTAATATGCATGTAGATTAAAACACCTTATGATGCAAAAATCATTGTTTTTAATATGATTGAGAGATGAAAATCATAGAAGAAGAATAACTCAAATCAATAATCAAAAGAAAGAAGTACATTAATTCAACTTAACCTCATAATCCATAATGAAATTATAGTGGAATAGCCCTAGAAGCTTAACCCTCAATGAATGGAGTGAAACACATGGTAAAATAAAAGTGAGAGGAGTGGTAGATGATGGCTTCCAGTGGAGGAGTCTCAGTGAATGAATGAAATATGATTTTTGCCTCCCATGGGTCTCTTTATATAGGCTTGATTGGGCTTGGACTCTGAATCTTCTGTTGATAAAATATTTTATCTTATATCTAATATCTTCCAAATATTCAACAGATTTAATCAGTTTTTGAGAATATTTGATAATATCTTTTCTAGATTCAAAAATATTTGCCAAATATTATCTTTTGATATTTGTTGATATAGTTAAATAAGGTAATTATTTAACAATATCAAATAAAATATCTTAAGATATATTTTTTCCAAATTATCCTTTAAAATATCTAACAAATTTAAATTTGCCCAAAATTACATTTCAACCCCTTTTATTTTATTCAAAAGTGCACAAAAGTCTAGAATTTTCCTATAATTGCACTTTAGTTATTTGTTTCTTTTCAAAATTGTATAGGATCTCTAGGTTGACCAGATTGGACCAGCTTTGACCATTCAATTTCATGCTTTAAATAAATAAAACTCTAACTTCAGTTGCACAAATAAATATTAGAACATCCAAAATAATTTATGCAACTAAGAATCACATTTTAAGCATCTTTAATTCCTAAATCCAATAAATCCAATCGTCACAAATTCACTTTAAATCAATCATTTAAGCACAAGAATCTCATCAAAAATTTGAATTTCAAAACATAAATGTGGATATAAATATGCACTCATCAGAAGCCTTTGGAGTTGTGCTCGTTGAACTCGAGCATTCCCTTTAAATTTTTGCTTCATTGAATCCAAAAGTGCTTTGGAGCTAGCTTTATTGGTGATTGTTTTCAAAATATTCTTATCAACATATTGAAACAGATAGTCCTTTCTGCGCCAATCATCCAACTTTTGTTCCTCCAAGATTCGACGTTTTGCTCTTGTTAGTAATTTTGGTTCTTTTGGCTCGTCATAACCTTGTTGTACTATGATCTAATATGCTTTTGATCCAATCATTAACATTGATCAGTGATCATAGTCTCCATCAAACTTTGGAATACTAAGGAAACTATTATTGTTAGCCATTTTCACTCTGTTCTATGCTCTTTTGTGTTTGGTAAGTATCATATCCTTGTGAGTTTTGATACCACTATTAGAATAGATAATGTTATGACTCAATAAAGCTTTCAAGCTTGTTTTATTCAATAGAATGATTTACTTAATATAGTCAATTCAAAAGCAACAAAAAATGTAAATGCAAGTCCATAATTATATCATGACTATTTCTACATAAACAGAGTAACAAGAAAAAAATAAAGAGTTTCTATCTTATTCCTAAAGGATAAGTTTATTTTAAAATAAAACATCCAACTAATTTGAATGAGTCAGTAATATTCTTCGAACACTTAGTGCACCTCAAACGTCAAAACACAGCCAACAATGGAGGTCCTCCATGAAAACGAAGCAGCGTGTCTACGTTCCTTCGTACCCAACTTTCAAATAAAACTCTGAAGGACAAAACAGGTATTAAATAAAATGATAGGGTGTAGGAAGAAAATGACAGGGTGTAGGAAGTAAAAACCTAACCTATTTTTTATTTTATTGCAATGTTTTCCAATGAGAAAAATAAAAAGTATTACCAAACGTGTTACTATAGGAAAATAGAGGATTGAGACCACATTTATTCTTCACGAATAAGTAATTATTTTTTTACTAAAACAAACTACTGTTAGCAACGAATTAAATTTTTTACTGGATATTCAACAAAATTAAATACAAAAGACCAAACTAAAGATCAACAAGAATAACTTCTTCCATATAAGACCATATATGTCCACCACATATACCTACGTCGAATTTGTATATAAACTTTATCTGATTTCAACAAATTACTAATATTTGAGGGACACCAGTATTATCCCAAAATATCTTTAACTATTTTTTAAAGATCAGAAATTATTTTGGATGAAAAATCGGATTTCGGTTCGATGTGGCGTCAGTCGGTTTTCTTCTGGTCTATCTAGTTCGTTAAACTAACATCAAAAATGATGTGGACAATTTTATTAAAAATTAAAATAGAAAATAAATTAGGAATTATAACTTTTGGTTAGTTGCAAAAACCAACAAATCCAAAGATTAATATACATTAATCATTTATAAAAGATAAAAAGATCAATCTTCATTTTCCCTAATCTATCTTTACGAGCTAGATGTAGCAACAACTTTTCTAAGAAAACAACTGAAGAGCATTTGCAAGACTGCAAGAGCTTCTTCAATGATACTGGGAAGCTTCCTACTCAGACTTTTCATTGTATCTTATTCTATTTTCAATGCTATAAAAAATTAATTTAATTATATATTTAAACTAAAAGATTTTTCAGAGTGTTAATTGAATTTTTTTTAATAAATTAATTGGTACAGGCTAATTCTAATTTTGAATAGCAAGTATTCATTGAGAGAAGCTAAGTAAATTCGATTTTCTTCCAAGGAATGTTAATTCGATTTTCTTCAGGCAAGGCATGTTAATGCTTCACTTTTCTTCCAGCTATTTTAAATAGTACATTCCCGGGTTGTAACCAACACCAAATCATCAAGCTACAACTCATTTGAAACAAAATATCATTCAAAATAAGTTCAGAGACCCATGCATCCAACTCATGCAGCTTCTTCATATGCATAAAATGCAAAAATGCGTTTCATAAAAGAAACAAGGGAATATAGCATAAAATGACTACTTATATGAATAAGTCAAAGAAGTTATAGCTTAACTAGTCAAACAATAAGAAGCTCTTGATCCAAACCAAAGATAACATAACACGAATAATTTTGAAAAGATATTCAGCTAAGTCCATACATTAAAGGATAAAAGCAAAATTATTTGATTTAGCAACAGCAATCACTCATCTTCTTGGCTGCGCAACCTGGCAAGTTTGTTGGTAACCACAACATCCAACTGTGCAGCACGTTCTACAATCTCCTTTCTCTTCCTGGTTGACACATTGTGTGCTATCTCAGCACAGTATGTCCTGATGTTTCATCAACCATAGTAACTAAGTCAGGAACATAATGTACCAACAAAAGGGTAATGAGGAAATTCTTACATGCAAACAACAACCAGTTACTACCTGTTGTGCATCATCAGAAGTTCAAGATCCTTGACATTGTGGACAACAAACTTCTTGAATCCATTAGGCATATAGTGACGGGTCTTCTTGTCTGAACCATAACCAATGTTTGGCATCAAAACACATCCTTTGAACTTTCTCCTCACACGTGAATCAATACCCTTTGGCCTGCGCCAGCTGGGCTGCATACAAAAAGAGCATACATTGTCTAAGTGTTATACCTTGGCACCAATGATGTTCAAGATTATTGACCAACATATACAACAAAGCGTATCAAAAAGATGAAAACAATCATACTACGGGATCTGGAAATTATATCGGTAGTGGAAAACATTAGGGATACCAAATTGGAAACATCTAAACATACTCTGAAAGTCATTCAAGGTTCAATTCTCTAATATCTAAACGTTGGCATACCGTTTGCAATTATCAAAAGACCACATAACATTGAAAATCTTAAGGAAACTAATTTACAAGCAAACTAATCCAGCACACATACCTTCACTGAGATTTTGCGGTCACTTTGAGGCCTCTTAAACTTCTTGACACGCTTCTTCACAACTTTCTTGCTTAGCAAGGGAACAGCCATCTTGTCTCTAATAAACACAAATCAAGGTCAATTAACATCTAAACTAACTTTGCAGAACAAAGAGACATTCAAACTATACAGAAAAGTTATCAGGGACATTACAATTTAAAGAAAAATGATAACAATACAAACAAAAATTATAACTTTGGGCAATACAAGGAACAAATATATCCGAAAAGCTGGAAAAGCCCGAAATCAGCAATTAAACTTAATAAAATCTCAAATCCGATTCCAAATTTGGCTAAACCACTCAGTTTCCATACAAATCGAGAAATAGAAAAGCATTGCAAAAACCCAAGTTGAATATTACGTCAATAGTTGCTTTCGCTTCAACCCGTGTTAGTATTTCTCTAGGAGAGAATGTTAATTAAGCAAAAATGAAATGTTGGGTACATGGATTTAGGTCAAATAAACACATCGTAAGAAACACACTTCGTAGAAAACATAATCAAACCTAAAGATATAATATCAACACGGTAACTATTGTAAAGAAACAAGAGTACCTGCTTGCACTGGTGTTCCTCTAAAAACAAGGCTGAGAGATGCTGATGAACACAGCCGAGGCACTGGCAATTAGGGTTTTAGAGTGCAATATATATGAACGGCTGATGATATGGTGGTATTGGACCCACCTTAAATACAGTACACCTTATGATTCGAAACTAAATGAACCTATACGATTAGATTGGGCCGGGCTTCTTGTGTCAACGGGCCTTTATTATTTGCACACCCTTTTTCACATTTAGAATGCTTTGTCGTTTTATTTTGACGAAAGTATTCTTCACTAAAATGGGTTTCTGTTGACCAATAACAAAATGAAAATGAATTTTCGTTCAATTTTGTCTTTCCCATGAAAAAATAACAATGCATTTTATTTTTTTATAATTTATTTTTAAATAAAAATTTTCATTACTGAAAATAATAATTCACTAATGCATATTTTGATTTAAAATTTGTCTATTAGCATTCAAAAAACTTTACACTGGTACTACGTCAAAGCTCTTGCATGAAGCTTCTTACTTTAACAGTGTACTCAAAATTTGTTTAAGTTACTAAAAATTAACAAAACCAACAATTTTGATTACACAAGTTGTCCTTAAGATTTCCGTAATTTATCACCTCATAGAAGAAATTTAATTAAACTACTCAACAAAAAAATTATTGAAGGCCTTAACTTTGCAAAAAAATAAAAAATAAATGATAAAATTAAAAATCAAATATTCGAGATAAAAGAAAAAATATATATATCACACTCGCATTTGAAATTCAAACGATAAAAATGTATTTCCATCATTTGAGAAAACACTTAAAGATGAAAACCTAAATTAAAATTATCAATATTTCAACATTGAAAAAAAAAATAGTTTTGTACACAGGCACTCTTTCGTAACAAAATAACATAGATAAAAAAGTTCCTTTTGTAAGATAACAAAAACTTTGATAAAATAAATAAATTAGAATTATTAATAATTTATTTTAAAAGATATTAAAATTTTAAATTTATAAATAAAGATTAAGTACGTATAAAGAAGTAGAGAATATTTGATAAATATTTACTATCTAAAGACCAATATACCGACCAACTTTTGGATTTTATACATATTTTGGTAACCGAATCAATTTCTATATAATATTATCATTGAATTAGTTTGTAAGTAATAGGGTCATTGAATTTTATTTTTTTATATATATTACGGTAAGTAAATTGGTTTATATAATATGATCATTGAATTGATTTTTCTATAACATAATTTCTAAACTAGTCTATATATAATAGTAATTAAATTAGGTTTTGGTTTCTAACATTAACAATCAAGACAGTCACTTACTATAATCATATTTCTAAATCAATTAAAATTGAATTAATAACTAATTTAATCATTTTAGAGAGTAATTATTTAGTTGCTAAAATCAATTTTTCTTGCATTTGCATGTTTGGATTTGTGAAGCAAATTGAGTAAAAGAGTTCTTATTGAGAGAATTGATAGTTATATATTTTGTCTACGTTCACCAACACCAAAATATTAATAAAAAGAAGTGAAAATATACGAATTTTTTACGTTGGATCATTTGTGAGTGCAAGAGGTTAATGCATCCCTTATATAAACATCTTCAATGACATTGTTAAGAGTCTTATGTGTTGTTTTTATTATTTGAACATTAGGTCAACTTATGTATTAGGGCAAAGATAGCATTTAATTTCACGTGTTTAATGTCTAACTAAACAAAATTCAATGTTAAAAATGATAGGTAATAGTTTTGTAAATAAAAATATTCTTTAGAAGTTAGTTTTAGGAGGTCCTTGATGTTCTCCCCTCACCCTCCTTTCCCACATGCCAAATTGTCTAACAAAGTAACCTAAAAAACATTTTTTATTATATTTAGACGTTCGTTTTCCTTCCACCGACGTCTAAATGCCATTTTCGTTGGCTTTTTGGTGTAGTTCTTGTGTGTAATTTTGTGGGCCTCTGTGGTGATGTTTTCCCTCTCCATTGCTTGCTTATGCCCATTATACATTGCTTGTTCCCATTCTCATTTGGTGATTTTCATTTTTCACCGTTTAAGAAGGTTAGTATTTTGGTTGATTATTTGTTTTAGTTATAGAATATGATATTGAATATTGGTTATTGGTTGAGTTATTTGTTATTTTATATGTTAATTTTAGTTTTGAGATGTAATTGGAATTTGAATAGATGAATTTTAGTTAATGGATATTGGTTGTTTCGTGATGTCATGTTTAGTTTTTGTGTTGCACATTATTTGTTGAGTATGCATAATGATTGATTAAGTTTGATGTCTTAATTATGATTGCCTTGTGAAATCATTGAGTGAAACTTAGTTCCCGTTTGAGATTTAACTTAAACGATTAAAGTTCTAATCGTTTGTATTAAATTTCGAATTGTCCGATCAAACAGTTTATAAAAAATTATTTTTCATAATTTGTTATAACATATACGTTGGAGTTTATGGATAAGTTTGATAAAATTTTGGTTCAGATTTTTTGTATTGTTCTCCGGATGCATATTTGATTATGGTCATCTGTGACCACTTTCATTTTGTGTATTTCGGAGACCAATGCGAAATGTTGTCGAAATCTTATCAAATTTATCATGTTATTAGACTTCTTTGCATGTGTGTTAGCAAATTATGAAAAATAATTTTTCAGAATGGGTAGGGCCTAACCTCATAAGAGTTTAAAAATTGAGACAGATGAAGTTTGTTACAAAATAGTATGGATCGAAATTGGATGAATGAACGTTGCATCAGTCAAGAATATGAAAAAGGAGTTTCGGAGTTCTTGCAATATGTTGAACAAAATGCAAACTCTGTGAACGGGACATTATTTGTCCTTGTGTTCATTGTCTTAATCAAATACTCTAAGACTTAGGCAATATGTGTGATCATTTATTCATGTTCGGTATAATGAGAACTTATACCGTTTGGACTTGGCATGGAGAAGTACTAGAGTAGCCTAAAACGTCACGAGAAACGAGTTATGTGGAAGAATGGTTGAGTAATCATTTAAAGGACATGATACATGATGTTGGTGAAGAAAATTTTTGGAAAGCTAATTTGAATGATTCTCTTAAGAATAATTTAGAGTAAGAGTTGTATCCAGGATGCCCCAATTTTATACGTCTGTTTGCAACTTTGAAGTTATTTAGTTTAAAGGCAAGGAATGGGTGGACCGAAAAAAGTTTCACAAAGTTGTTGGAGTTGTTGAAAGAGGTGGTTCCAAAAAATAATATTTTACCTATTTGTAATTACCATGCAAAGAAAATTTTATGTCCAATGGGTCTAGAATATCAAAAGATACATGTTTGTCCTAATGATTGTATTTTGTACATAAAGGAGTTTGAATCACTAAAGTTTTGTCCAACATGTGGTTTATCACGGTTTAAAAAGAAAATTAACAGAAACACTGGTGATGAAGGCAATGATGGTGCACCTACTAAGGTGATGTGGTATTTGCCTATAATACCTAGGTTGAAACGATTGTTTTCATTTAAAGAAGATGCAAAGAACATTAAATGGCACGTTGGCAGAAGAAAGTGCGATAATCTTCTTCGACACCAAGCAGATTCACTACAATGGAAGAAGATTGATGAAACATTTCCATAATTTGGTGTAGATCCAAGAAACTTAAAACTTGCACTTGCAACTGATGGTATGAATCCTTATGGGAACTTAAGTAGCAGACACAGTTCATGGTCTGTTACGTTGATGATATAAAATCTTTCTCCTTTGTTGTGCATGAAGAGAAAATGATGCCAACTCCTTTAGGGATTTCCCATCCAAAGAAGTATCAACTTAGACTAAGACTAAGAAAGGTCTTAAATAAAGGATGAAAACCATGGACAATCACCTAAAGAAGCTTGGTGAGCTAAAGGAAACAAAGGAAGCAAAGAAGGGAAGAAAGGAGGTGATTTGTGGATTAAATCTAGTAGCTTCCGGATTGGGATTCAAAGGCAAAATTCCTTCCAGATCAAACCAGGCGCCCAGCCCAGACCCTGCACCGCTCAGCCATCTTGCATCAGGATTTTTGAAAGCACGTGTTTAATTTTTTAAATATGGCTGGAGGAAACCTTGCGCTCCAAACTTAAGAAGCGTCTCTAATACACTTCGTTTGTAGTTTTTAGAAGCTTTGAAAGTCAGAAATAGAACCTTCTCTTCACCTATAAAAGAGAGGCTCTTCTCCATGTAATTTCCAACTTTGAAGAGATAATGAAATGTTGTTGAGTTTTCTCCAGACATATCCTTAGAGTTCAAACCTTCTAGTGCCAATTTCACACTTCTTCCTCTAGCTTCCTTCCCCTTTGGAAGGCCTTCTGAGCTTGAGAAACCTCACACACTCACCAAACCTCCACTGAACCAATTCACAAACACTTGGCGTGCACCATAGAATTCCTTCATCAATCCATTATGTTGCCTTCTTCTGATTCGTGGAGCTGCCTTAACTTGAAGAGTGAAGCCACTTCTATCATTTGATATCAGAGTTAGGTTATCCATGCGTGTCTACAAGAGCTAAGTTGCTCTTACCTTCACTTTTTTACTTCTGTCATGTGTTGTTCTGCTATCACACTATTTTTTATTTTTTTTTTCAATTCTGTTTGGCTTAATTCGTGTCTGTGATTACTGTAATTGTGTTTTCACTTTTCCTTAGTGCTTGTTGCTCATTTTAATTAGTGCAATTCAATTGTTTGAGTCCAATTCCAGCTTTAATCTTCATTTCCATTTCTGTCAAAGTCTTGTGCATAGTACTACAGTGTTATTTCTGTCATGTTGTATTGAATCTGTTCTAGCTTTACTTTTCGTTTTTAATTGAATTATGGCAACTCCTTTAGGGATTTCCCATCCAAAGAAGTATCAACTTAGACTAAGACTAAGAAAGGTCTTAAATAAAGGATGAAAATCATGGACAATCACCTAAAGAAGCTTGGTAAGCTAAAGGAAGCAAAGGAAGCAAAGAAGGGAAGAAATGAGGTGATTTGCGGATTAAATCTAGTAGCTTCCGGATTCGGATTCAAAGGCAAAATTCCTTCCAGATCAAACCAGGCGCCTAGCCCAAACCCTACACCGCTCAACCATCTTGCATCAGGATTTTTGAAAGCACGTGTTTAATTTTTTAAATATGGTTGGAGGAAACCTTGCGCTCAAAGCTTAAGAAGCGTCTCTAATACACTTCGTTTGTAGTTTTTAGAAGCTTTGAAAGTCAGAAATAGAGCCTTCTCTTCACCTATAAAAGAGAGGCTCTTCTCCATGTAATTTCCAACTTTGAAGAGATAATGAAATGCTGTTGAGTTTTCTCTAGACATATCCTTAGAGTTCAATCCTTCTAGTGCCAATTTCGCACTTCTTCCTCTAGGTTCCTTCCCCTTTGGAAGGCCTTCTGAGCTTGAGAAACCTCACACACTCACCAAACCTTCACTGAACCAATTCACAAACACTTGGCGTGCACCATAGAATTCCTTCATCAATCCATTATGCTGCCTTCTTCTGATTCGTGGAGCTGCTCTAACTTGAAGAGTGGAGTCGCTTCTATCAGAAAATATGCGATGTTGTCCATGATGATATCGAGTCCTAGACAACCTGGAAATGACATTGATGTGTGTATTTGAAACCTTTAATCAATGATTTGAGAATGTTGTGGGAAAAAGGTGTCAACGTGTTCGATTCAGATGTTCAAGAAACTTTCCGTTTGCGTGCAATGTTGTTTTGCACTATAAATCATTTCCCAACATATGAAAACTTGAGCGGTTACAATGTTAAAGGTCATTTTGCATGTCCCATTTGTGAAGAAAACATTAGTTACCTTCAATTGAAGCATGGTAAAAAAATAGTATATACAAGACATCGAAAATTCCTTCCTCGGAATCACCCTTATCGTAGATTGAAAAAAGCATTTAATGAAAGTGTTGGGGATGATGTTGTGTCCAAACCCCACAATGGTGAAGAAATGCACAATGAGTACTTGAGGAATGACAAACTATTCATGGTGCTCCTTTATTACCCCACCTCGCGCGTGTGATGATTGATGAAGTTTGTGATCCCCAGGCTCAGGTGTTTGTACCGACTTCATAAATTCATTTTATGGGGGAGGCCATAGAAACATTTATAGTTTGGCCTAAAGCATTGATCATGTCACACGTTGCCACACCACGGGTATTATATTTCTACTTTTAGTATTTCTATGTTAAATTTATAAATATTGATTGATTACTTTAAAAATTTTATTTTAGTTCATACGTCCTCAAAAGCAATGATACATGAGTCAGTGATACAAGAAGATGATAACATGGCAGAAGCGAAAGATGATCCTCTAACAAAGCTCATGACAAAATTACCCAGGTTTTCCAAAGGAACAATATAATTGTATTGAGATTTGAGAGTATTTGGCATTCAATGCCATGTGGCAATATATATCACATTAAATGATGCACTGGAAGTCATTGGGGGAGACAAAATGTTGATATTTCAATCCTTCAACTATGGTGCATGTAAGATAGTTAATTTTGTCTTCCATATTATTTAGATTTAGATTGTTAGTTTCTAACAACTTAACTTTCTTGTTATGTTGATGTTTTCTTTCCACTCTCCCAATTTTTTGTGGAGTGCCCACACAAGATGTCTTAAACACAATTCCATTCTTTAACGAAAAATCATGTTGATGGTTAAATTCGATGTCGTTGTCACTTCGTACTTTCTTTATTTTCATATCAAATTGTCTATCAACGAAGGTAACAAAGTGATAAACATGAACATAATTTTAGTGTTGTTGCATAACAAATAAACTAAATTGAATGGGAATAAACATCAACAATTGTTAGGTAATAATTTACCCCACTAGATGAAGGAGTGTGATAAGGTCCTCATAAATCACAATGAAATAATTTAAACAAACTACTTACAATATGTTCACTTAGTGAGAAGTGTTTCTTAAGTTGTTTAACACCAGGGCCTATATCACATATTTTAGTAATATTGTTTCTACTAAACTGACTCACATGAGGAATGAACTTTAACACTTTTCCTAACGGATGATCCAACTGTTTGTACCACAAATCAATTGGCAAATCATTGTTAAACGTTTCAAAATACTCCAAGAAAAAAATTATCGATTCGTTTAGTTGCTGCAATCAACATCCTCGTCTTTCAGTCTTGTATTATATATAATACATTTGTAAATTGAACGATACAATTTTAAACATCAATTAATTGAGATACAAAAATTAAATTGCAACATTATGGCAAAAAAAAGGACATTATGAAACTCCAAACCATCATCCAAAATCTCACAATCTCATCGATATGGTTATAATCTTTTTCATATTTATGTCTTTCTTACCATAAAAACAATCCTTAATTATGTAAACATTCAAAATGTCAAAAAAGTTGATTTTATTATAATAAATGATATCAAATATTCCTATTGACTCACCATGAGACTGTCCACCGTTATTTTCCACCATAATCTTTCATTGTTCTAAAAAAAATTTAGCTTTTCCTAATATTTCCAGATGTTGTTTAGCCTTAAAAATATATCTTCCCTAGTATATTTAATATATATTTATAATATTAATATATATTAGTAGAATTTAAAGACATTAAAAACTCAACAAAAAGTTCATATTCTATTTTATATTATTATTGTTATGAAGGTTTATTTTTTATTTTTAGAAAATATATTAAAAAAAACATATTTTTTTTTTGTTATGAATGGTTACAATGCACTAAGTGGGTAGTAGGGTAAATATGGTCCCTTTGGTCATGCATAACAAACACTATTGATCCCTTGTGATAAACTCCACACATGAAGCCTTAACATGCACTCCATCACTCACTAGTGGCTGCAGCATCAAGTATATTTGGAAAATAAGGAAATAACAACATTCATGTTGTTTACCATTGCCATTCAAACCAACCGTTATTCAAATTAAATACTAAAGTTTTTCTCTACTTCATGCCTAAAAATATTAGGATCTCTTATTACTTAAATATATTAAAATTTATCAATGTATATTATATTAAAATTTGTCAATGTATATACGACCAATTTAAGACCAAGTAAGTAAAGTTCTTACTTTCGCTCTAAAAAAATATTTTTGATAATAATATATTTCTATTAAATTAATTATAAAATTATAATAAGATTATGTTTAAAAATAGAATTTAATTAAATTATTATGAGTGAATATTAATTTTCACAATAAATTATTTTCTTAGTAAAAGACCTTTGTTAAATGTCTTCTTGTGTTTATAAAAAAAAATCAGAAATATTATTTTTTTAAGTTGTCCCTTTAGTTTTATAAGCGCTAGTTTGTTTGAAAAAAAAAATTAAAAGATCGCTTTTACTGAAATATGGTTAAAGATTTTTAATATATATGATTTTTTAAATACAAACATGTAACTTTAATATATAAAAGTCATATCATGTTATAATTTTGTATAAAAATACCCGAATAAAATTTAAGGCCATTTGACACTGACACGTGGACACTATATTATTATTTTAAGAATTGGTGGGTCCTACCTAATGGTGCAGCCACGGATAATAATGTACCAAATGGTGCGAAAGTACTGATATTCTCAAGATACCAGTAAGTTAAGTAACCTATTTTTCTTTAGGTAACCATCTATTTTACCTTCTGAGTCTTGGCTCATTGGTAAAGGTTGCCAATCCAACTTAAGTACATATTTAAAGTATTTAGGTGTTAGTTAAGGTCAACTAGTGGTAGTGGTAGTGATTACTTTTCAAACACTTGTATGGTTAAGTTTTTTTTTTTTTTTATAGTGTACAGTGATCTCAACCAATAAAAACATTCAATGAATTAGTCTCTCAAGTGAGATAAACTAAGTGATCATTTTAAATAAGAAATAGAATTGATAATGATTATCTTAAAGTAAAGCACAATCATTATTAGTTGAGCCATAATTAGATCGATGTTAATCTGAAGTTCATTCTAAAATCTGTACATACAGATTTGAGATATAGTAGTAGGTTGGTTACATTTAATACACATTTATTGTTAGACTATCAAATTTTTGCTAACTTTGATATTGAAGTACCTTCTGTAGGTAACCTCTCAATATGGCCGAACGTAGTGAAAGACGAAGTAATAAGAATAAAATCTTATTTGTAGGTCTTATATCTTACCATTATCATTGTGTCTCCTTTGTTAGTGGACAAATTTGACAATTTTCATCCCTTCTATCCATCCGAATATCCAACAAACACACTCTTGCGACTTTTACTTGCAAATTTATCACCCTTCCTATCTTGGTTATGTACATAGGACAAGCATCCAAGCACTCGCAACTGGTCATAGGTAGGTGGCTTCCCATTCACTATTTCATATGGAGTTCTTCCTTGGAGATTGATCAAGTAGACTGCAGTTAAAATGCATTCACTCCAGATTCTGAAAGGAAGTTGTCATTGAAACCGTAGAGCACACTAGTGCAAAAAGGGCTTTAGACATTTGTTATTTTGGGCTTTTAACGTCTTTTTCACAACCAACGTCATTACGGGTGACGTTAATGGGACGTCCAATTTACATATAACAGACGTCTATATAGACGTCAGTTAGTGCCATGTCCGACGTCTATAAGTCGGTTAGTGCCTACACCGCCGTCTAAGAGCATTGTATAGACTTCGATCATGGCACTAACCGACGTCTAAGGTCATTATAGATGTCGGTGTATGCATTAATCGACGTCTAATATAGTCGTTGTGTTTTAGTGCAGTTTTGTTCCTGTCTTTGGATAGCCTAGTAGCACACTCTGTCTTTGCTAGTTTCCCCCCAAAAAAAGCTTGCGTCTTTTGAAATTCTTATGACATTTCAACCCAAAACCGAACCTGGGTTCTTGCCTAGTTCCATTTTCAACCGCAAGAGGAAAAAATTACGGTGAAACGATAACCAAGCAACGACCCAGGGTCGTTTTTGGGTCGAAACGCCATAAGAAATCCAAAAAACGCCGCTTTTTCTGGGAGGCAGCTAGCAAAGGCAGAATGTGGTACTACGTTACTCCAAGAGAGGAATAAAATTGCACTAAAACACAACACAATGAAAACACATTTTAATCAGTTGAATTAGAAGATCATCGATGAAAGACTAATATAATCGGACTGAAAAAAAGTTTAAACGGTTTAAATAAAAAAAGACACACCTGGAATGCAATGCCGCAAGAGAGAAAAAGGAGATGAGGAAGACGATGATGTTTGCGTAACTACGAGTCTGTGGTTTATTTAACATGAATTTAGACGTCGGTTAGCTCACTAATGTGACGTCCAAGATAACTTTTAATCTGCCTTTTGCAAGCAACTTAGACGTCGGACACAAGGGGCACCGACGTCTACGGCGCTGATCGGAATGACTTTTCAATTCCCGTCAGGGAAGTAGACGACGGTTGACCTGGGGCGCCGACGTTTATAACATTTTAGAAGTCAGTGCCCTACAACTGGATGTCGAAGTGCCTGCGAGTTTGGTGAGTAGCATTAATTACAACCACATAGACGTCGGTCTCCCCAAAAACCAGACATTTATGTGGCAGAAATTGACTGTCTTTTCGCCTTCCTGTCAATCCCATTGACGTCAAGTCAAGGGGAACAGACGTCTATAACGTTATAGACGTCGGTTATTTATTACGTGACATCTAAGCTCTTGAGAATCAGGTGAAGAGCATTAATTGCAGCCAGATAGACGTTTGTCCCCCCCTCACAATCGACGTCAATGGGGCAGAAAAGACTGTTTTCTCGCCTACCTGTCAGGTCCTTGGACGTCTGGTTAGGGAGGAACAGACGTCTACTATATTATAGACGTCATTTGCCTTAGAAACCGACGTCTGGGTTACCAACTTATTTACGGTAATGCCACCGTCCATTAATATACGTCGAGCCACCTTTGAACCGACGTCTTGTGGGTGACGTTAAACAGCGTTTTTGCACTAGTGGCATGTGCTACATTTAGAATGTGTCTATGATTTCGCTCGACTCTTCCATTTTGTTGAGGTGTTCTAGTGCATGAGATTTGATGAAGTATCCCATGTAGCTCAAAGTATTGCTAAAGACACATAAACTTTGTTCCATTGTCACCTCATATCATTTTGACTTGTTTTTTATATTGTCGTTAATTAAATTCATTAAAGTTTATGACACAACTTGCTTATTGCTCAATAGGTATATCCACATACCTCGAGAACAATCATCAACCAAGGTTAGAAAGTAAGATGCACTCCAAGACGATGGGGTTTTTTATGGACTCCATAAATCACAATGTATTAAATCAAAGATGTTGGATGCTTAAGAATCATTTAAAGGGAATTTATTCCTACTTTTATTCGATCTCTCACACACTTCACACACTCTACATTTATCCTTATCACTACGTCCATTGGACACATTCAGAATCCTTTCAACAATTTGGTAGTTAGAATGTCCTATTCAATTGTTCTAAATCTCGAGCTGATTTTCTGTGTTGATCTAATAAGTCTTTACATCACTCACACCACGAAACCAATAGAGTCCATCTTTTCGTTCATATGCTCCAATCAACGTCTTTAAAATGTGGTCATGCATTACACAAAACCTATCAGTAAAATGCACTGTACATTTTGATTCATCTATCAATTGTGATATTGAAATCAAGTTGCAATTCAACTTCGGAACATATAGAACATTTTCAAGTTTCAATCCTTCATCAAGGAAAACTAATCCTTCTTTGTTTACCATCATTAATTAACCATTTGGCAATCTCATAGAGCACCCTTCCAAAGCTCGGCTCTCCCATAAGTTATCTAGCATTTTTGTCATATGGTTAGAGACACCACTGTCAACAATCCACAAGTTACATGCTTTCTTACCGGTCATCGTTTCACTTGCATTTACCTTGTGAGAATTCAATATGGCTACCAAGATCTACCATTACTCACTACTCAGTCCTGTTAATTCTGGTTTCTGGTGTCTGGCTTCGTGCCACTGCTACTTGTACTCATATGTAACACATGTGTTTTACAAGGCCTGAATTATCATATAGTGTTCAAGTCCTATCTTAGTTTATGCAACAACCGCGAGAGGAGCATTAGTGTGTTGCATTATGTGTTGTGCGTTATTTAAAGGGTCAATCGGGTCAGGGTGTGCCCTTAAAAAGGGAAAGTACTTTCATCTTTATGGTGGTGTGACTCAGATTGGGCTACTTGTCTTCTCACGCGCTGCTCTCTCACAAGTTGGCTTATTTTTCTTGACCAATCTTAATGTTATGGAAAACCAAGAAGCAACACAAAGTTTCTCGATTCTCGGCTGGAACAGAATATCGATCTATGATAAACACAACTTGTATGTTGAAATGTCTTTAAGGTCTTCTTTCGAGTTTGGGTATTCCCCACTCCAAACCCACGAATCTCTATTATGACGACCAAGTTGGCCTTCACATCGTCAAGAATCCTCTTTCTCATGAACGAACGAAGTATCTTGAGGTGGACTGTCATCTTATTTGTAATGAAATACAATAAAATCGTATTCAACCTACCTATGTGTCCACTCACTCTCAACTTACTGACCTCTTCACCAAATCTACTAACGTCACTTAATTTGGCTCATTTTTGACAAGCTAAGCATTCATAACCTTCATGTTCCACCTCGAGGAGGTAATAAGAATAAAATCTTATTTGTAGATCTTATATCTTATCATTTGTTAGGGGACAAATTTAACAATTGTGGTTTGTGGATATAATCGTAATTGTAACCTAAAATGATTTCCTTTTTCTTGTATATTGTAATTAATGAAAAATCATATACTTTGCATACAATTTGGTGCAAACGGTAATCTATGACATAGACTTGGAAAGACTTATAACTTCATCTCAAAAACTGAAACAATTTTGTACAATAGACAAAGTATGCCTTCCAACCTTACTCCTTACAAATTCTCTGTAATTCACAAAGTTAGTAATATAAACCTAATTAACAAAATTAGGGATCACAATAACAAAATAATAATAATTAATCAAACTTTCCCCTCAAGCAATTGCTCTACTCACTGATGCTCTAATCAAAGTTAAACCCTGTATTTTTTTTAATAGTGATCCGATTCAGTTCCAAATAAATGGCAACTCAAGAATACTTACATGGTTACCTGTATTTATCATTTTGTATAATACAATAAATTTACTAATGAAATAAAAAAAATTGAGTATACATTTATATTTTAGAAATATTGACGCTAGACATATCTAGTTACCCTCGTTTATTTATATGGTTAGTTGTGTGTATTATTTTGTACAACATTTTACTCCAAAATACTTAGTCATAATCTTCTTTTATACAATTTTTCCAATTCGAAACACCTTAATACCCCTGCTAAGCTATATGGTTAGTTTTGTCTATATTTACATTCATGCACAACATAACTAAACTTGGGTAACCATTTTCTAATATTTCTTGAGCGAAAATTGTCGAAAATCAGACAAAGATAACGCTCATGTACACTACTATATTTTTTTTGACCGAAAGCTTCCTCGATTGAGCCAAAATCCCACATCAATTTTTGATGTGCATAACACTACACACATAAGTAACCACATAAATGTACGAGGTAACCACTTATTACTGACCTTAACAATTCTTATTCTCATGAGAAATTATGTTGGTTATTACTAACCTAAATGTTATGGGTATGTCCATGTGCTTTTCATTCTCATCATATTTATCATTGAGTGGACAAGTAAAGGTAATAACACTTATAAATGAAGGAAATATGAGCCATTGTGGTACAAATGTGAGCTCAAAAAGTCGTGGCAGATGAGCACATAATTAAACATGGCCATATTTTTTTTTATACTATGGAATAAACATATTACTTGATTAAGGGGGTAAAACCCTTATGAAACGATGACATTATGTAGGTCATGTTAGGGAAGAGAGTTATCGTGATGTTCAAATTCAACTTCCAATTACCCGCATCCGTGATTAATGTGCAAATTCAATATGACACAACCAAATAACTATGAAGGAGTACCACATCTTAGTAGGTGGAGCAGTTAATGATTAACAAGCTCAAAATTCATGACTAGTATAACCTCAATATGAATGATTATGGGTATGTTGTCATGCTTTTCATCCTCATGATGCTTATCAATGTGTGGACAAGTAAAAGTAATAACACTTATAACTGAAGGAAATATAATGCAGAGATTCAGATGTGTTCAAAAAGTTGTGGCAGATGACCACATGATTGAGCATGGGTAACCATGTTTTTTTTTTTTTTCTAGTATGGAATAAACATATATTTGATTAAGGTGGAAAAACACTCATCATATGAAATGATGTCATTTGTTCAAAACAAGATGTTAAGGTCAACATGTTACGGAAATTGTGATGTTGAAATACAACTTCCAATTACCCACACCAATGATTAATGTACAAAATTGATACAATAGGTAACCAAAGAAATTAGAAGGATAGGCATGCTAGTAAGGTTACTCCAAATGCCATAAGCTATTGTGCTCTAGGAAGAAAGATAAGAACAAAAATAGCAACGAAAACAAAACTTAGAAAGAGAGTCACTTGGAAAGCCAAAAAAGAAGAAACGTTTTTCGTTTCCCCAAACCAAAATCAACCCCACTCCTTATCCATCCACCGCCGATCTTCTCCCCAAATCCGATTGGAATCACATGAACATCATCACAGACCTTGAAAACTCTGTTGAGAATCGATCCGGAAATATATGCCTCTTGAAATCTGCTATAGCTTGCAAGCAGAGAGTAGTTTGTCATATAATTACGGTATAATTAATGCAGAGTACAAAGTAAAATCTAAACCAAAAATAGTGCATTAAGCAAGATAGGCATAAAATACTTTGACCAGAGGCTGACTTTTTTTTCAAATAATTACCATTGCATGTGAATCCTATCCTTATATAAATTATACAATCAAATAAGTGAATCCAAAGCCAATCATAAGAAAAACCCACAAAAGACTATACTGTGAAATTTCCCACTGAGAAGACTTCTAAAAGTGGTAAATAGAAAGCATTCAATTTTTGTGTGTATTGTCATGGTGCAAGTGTCTAAATAGATCCAATTGAGCGTCGAAACTAAATATATTTATCCTGTAAAGTTTCGCTTCTTGGCATAATAATCAATAGCGAGAAGAATTAAAGCCTAGAACACCTTAAGATGATTCCTCGTTGCATCTACGTTATCATCAATTCGACCATACCATAAAAATACGGAAGACAGCATGGATTTATTAATTGGGAACCTCATTCCGGCTCAACACACGTTTCATCATCTCTTCTTCAGGGGAATCAAAGAAAAGTACAAACTGTGGTTCTGCTCCAGTCTGCATAATGAAAGAGTGTGTTTATTTAGACAAAAGAATACATAATCGAATTCACAGGATAAAATATGTGACTGAGTGATTTAGACACAGGAGACACTAGAATACTGATATTGAATGAGATGTTCCGGCAAGCTTTTCTTTCACCCTATAATAAGTATTTAACTCTTAAATGAAGGAAGAAAATAGTTCAGAAATCATACTAACAAATTTATATATCCTTTACAAAATTGAAAAGGAAACAGTAGGAGAAATTCACTCAAATATCCGCTCCAGTTGAACAATAGCAAAACCTCCGCATAACTCGCCGGAATCACACCAACAAATCGTCGGAATCTGACGAGCTTGGGTCGGAACCACACTTAGCCATGCCGGAAATAAACGGCGTGTCCAGCGGAGAGAACGCGAAGGGCACAACATTGATGAGAATGGAGCCCTATTCTCTCACAAACACAATCTCTGCCAAAGGAAACTCGCAGGCCACAACGCTAACGATGACCTAAACCTTCTCTCTCACAAAAATCACAATGGGATCATGCTCATAATGAAACCCGATAGATGGAGATGGAGGGACTTTTAAAAAAATTGAGTCTGGAAAAATTTCAAAAAAGCTCACGCATCAAAATTACAAAATTGTCCTTTCATTGGTGTGGGACCTACAATGAATTTTAAATAATAAAAAAACTGCCACGTCTGTTATGTCAAATGAACCTATTTGCTTTTCCAGTGCATCTCCCTGCAAAGAAAGTTGTATCATCGTATTTTTACCAAGGAAAATGTTTTGTTTACGACACAAATTTCACACCGGTCAGATGGCGTCAAATTATTGTATCACTTCATAAATGTTTTTAAAAATATTAAGGAGGGTATAATTGAAAATATCATTATATAAAATATCATTTTGGCGGTTTCATTTTTCTTCTTTGGCTCACTTTTCTCTTTATTTTTTCGTATCTCTTATTCGCTTGAACTCTCACATTCGCCTCGTCTCTCCCATTGCCATCGTCTGGAATTGCTTCATCTCACCGAAACTTCTCTGGTTCACTTTTCCGTCTCTTTCATTCGCTTGAACTCTCCCATTCGCCTCCTCTCTCCCATTGGGTCTCTTCCGGTATCGCATTGTCTCGCTTGTCTTGGTAAGTAAAAGATGTCGAACCTACTTTTTTTTTTTAGATTTTTTTGTTTGTGTTTTTTGTGAACCCTAACCGTCTTCTCCGCCAATGGTTTTTTTGTATGAAATAAGTGCACTTGCAATGGCGTCCCAAAATCCAAAGGTGAGTTAAAGTTTTGGTCTTTTATATAGTCGCATTTTTTTGGTAAGTAATAACAATGTTTTCGTAATCTTTTGTAGTGGCGGGTTCGAATCTCTATGGATTCATCAACCATTGTTGAAATGAATCGTTTGTTGAGAGATGTCCATGTACAACGAATTGCGATGACACCATTTAGGTGGTGTTTGGACCTACGTGAGGCTTTGGAGGTTAACTGTGGGTTATTGAAGGTTATGGTATGTAGGTGGGCCGGGCATGATGTTAGCTTTAGGGTCAGTCATCAATTGGTTCCATTTACAGTTTTGGATGTTTTCATGACCATTGGTTTAGACATAGGTGGTTTAGAAATCTCCTTTGATGAATGTATAGTTGGTTTGGTTGGAGAAATGTTTAATAAAAAAAGCACAACTTTGAAGGATTTGGTTGACATGTTTAATGTCACTGTGTTGGACGAAAACATAGACGTTGATGTTGTGTGTAGGTTGTATATATTTGTGTGTTTGGTTGTTTTTTTCTTTCCTAGGAAGTCTAAGATTGTTGCTAACATGCCTTCAAAAGTCTTACAATTGGAATATTTTCATTTCAGGAGGAATTGCTTACAATTAGAAAGCAATACGTACGTGATTGGATCCTGGACGACGAGAACATAAGACTACTGGATGCGCTAGAGGTGTATGGATTGTTGTAGGATAGTTCTCCAGTGTAAAAATGTAGTGTAGTGTAGTTTGTTTTGATAGGAATATGGATTTCAACCAATTGGTTTATGTATACATTGAAAGATACAATAATGTATATGAAGAAACTTTAATTTTGATATATATGAAGAGATTGTACAAATATTGATTTCAAGGTTGTCTATGTGCAATGTACAAATGTTTGTTGATTGATGAATGGTGTCAAGGTTTGTTTATGTGCAATACTACTCTGTTGTGGTCCCCTGCGTTATCACGGGTGGCTCCCTCAATTCAACAGGATGTCCAATATGTAAATCAGACACGCGTAATCGATTACATCCTATTTGTAATCGATTACAAGGCAGATTTTTGCAGCATACATAGCACAACTTCACTTTTGTTAATAATCTCAACATAGGTGCTCTCTCCCTCAATGATGGGGGACCCAAAACATTAGCTTCAAGCATATCCTCACTCAACAACATCAAATTACAATTAAAAGTATTGGATTTAGGTCAAAACACAATGTTACTCAGCTGTCGTCCCCTGCGTTATCACTGGTGGCTCCCTCAGTTCAACAGGATGTCCAATATGTAAATCAGACACGCGTAATCGATTGCATCCTATTTGTAATCGATTACAAGGCAGATTTTTGCAGCATACATAGCACAACTTCACTTATGTGAATAATCTCAACATGGGTGCTCTCTCTCTCAATGATGGGGGACCCAAAACATTAGCTTCAAGCATATCCTCACTCAACAACATCAAATTACAATTAAAAGTATTGGATTTGGGTCAAAACACAATGCTACTCAGTTGTGGTCCCCTGCGTTATCACTGGTGGCTCCCTTAGTTTAATAGGATGTCCAGTATGTAAATCAGACATGCGTAATCGATTACATCCTATTTGTAATCGATTACAAGGCATATTTTTGCAGCATACATAGCACAACTTCACTGGATTCAATAATCTAAACATGGGTGCTCTCTCCCTCCATCATGGGGACCCAAAACATTAGCTTCAACCCAATCCTCACTCAAAAACACAAACATTAATTCATTCTTGTCTCACAAACATTATCACTTCCAAATTAATTTATAAAGCACTTCAATAACATAGACATTTGAATTGCAATTATGAATTAGATAAATACATGGAACCAAACATGCATCTTTTATATATTCAACCAAATAGGTTTCATTACAACATCAATCAAGTTCTTGTCCTATTCTAAAACCAATACAATAATCACTCATTTTTCTTTCTAGGTCCTGCATTTCCGGTGTATGGTGTCTTAAGTGCTTGGCTCTTGTAATGCCTTCTTGATCCAATTCTGACATACGTCTTCAAATGTGATTGATTGTTTGACATTCCACCCGGTGTGTTCTTCGCAATTCCACCTTCTGCGATGTTCGACGTTCCATCCAAAGGAAATAACCAAAAGGAAATGACGAACGGTCGACTGCATATAGAAAACAACACAATGGTAAACACCAAAGGAAATAACCAAAAAACCAAAAGTGGTCGAAGAACCCACAAGAAATCCAACACACAAACGAAAAACCCTATACCCAAACCACAACATCAACAAAAACCGACACCAAACACAAAACTCAATACCCAAACTGACAAGAAAATGGTCGAAGAATGCATTTACCTTGCTCCAACCACGTTGTTGTCCGGAACTTCCCATTTCGAACAAGGACAACGAAAACAAAATGCAAGAACGAACCAGAGAAGGAAAACGAGAACGAACCAGAGAAGGAAAACGAGAACGAACTAGAGAAGGAAAACGCAGGAGATGTCAAAATGTGAGAGAGACGAAATCTGAGAGAGAAAACATAATGAAAGAGGAGAAGGGCATAATTGGAACGCAAAATTTTTGAAACCCTATTCATTTTTTCAGTTAGATTTTTTGAAAGAAAAAAACTAACCAATTGCACGTTGACAACCGTCGTTGTCAAAAGTGTGTCAAAACATGGGTTTCAAAATAACGGGACCCTCTTACCAAATAGTCTTGTTATTAAGTTTGTTTTTATATTTATGAAAAAAATAAATTATAATTTTTTAAGTTGTCCGTTTAATTTTATAAGTGCTAGTTTGTTTGAAAAAGAAATTAAAAGATTGCATTTACTGAAATCATGTTTAAAGACTTTTACTTAGAAATAGCAAGATGTAACTTTAATCTATAAAAGTTAAATCATGTTATAATTTAGTATAAAAAGAAAGTCGTGGTCTTTTTACCAAATAGTTGACATCAAATATGAATATAAAATTACTTAAATTTACTAAATTCAAGCAATTTGAGCTAATGAAAAGAATCAAAATTTGAGATTAACTAAAGTTAGTAATTTTTTGTCTGGGTCAAATAAAATTTCTTATTTCCACACGAAAACAGAAGAATGTTCACAAAAACACATGTCATTATATAGTAATACTTAAATTATTAAATTTTAAGAATATTTATACCAATCTTGTTTAATGGTAAAATATGATTACTTTCTTTATTTTTCATTGATTAATAAAAAAAAACATATTAATTAATTTGTTTCCAATATTTAATAAATTTATACTTTAATTTCATGTCTTAATTATAGGGAAATATTTAATAACGCATTTGCAGAAATTTAAAAAAGAAGTAAGGATATTATATGAAAACTTACCCTCATTTAGAATTTGCACAAATTGTTTTGTTATAAAAATTTTAAAAATGATAAATTTCTTTTAGCCAACAAAATCTTAAAATTAACAATTAAGAAAATAATTAAATTTAGGTTTAAATACTTCTAATGTTTTTGTGTATATTTGCTTTCTTTGAACTTTTTAATCAATTTTTAAGATGACATGTTAGATAATTATAAAGAGTCTTAATATATTGTAAAATAGTTTTTCCACTCTTTAAAAGTCTAAGTTGTTTTTTATATAAGTGTTAAGATAAAGGTACTTAAAATAAAATTTAGATTTTTATGTATATTTTTATCATGTTTTTATCTCTAGTAATAAATATAATTAATTAGCAATGTTGGTTTATTGAAATTGTTAAATTTAAAAGATTTAATTTTATAGTTTTATAATGAAAAACTTTACCTAATTCAAAAATATAAAATTAGTGATAAAAATAATATGAATCTAATTAACAAAAATAACTTTTTTATCATTTTCATCAATAGTGAACAAAATCAAAAATAAATAATAAAAAAGGAGATATACGCACAACATTATATTAATTTATTCTATCATTAAAATCACATAGAAAAATTACTCTTTAACATACCTAATTTTTTTACATTCATTTGTCATTATTCTTTTTTATTTTTTACTCTTTTTTTTTAGAAAATAAAATTTTTTTTTATATTCTGTGTCAAATAAATGTAAAAGTATATTATAGTACTATTGTTCAATCACATATACTCTCAACCATAATCAAATCACACATTAACTTCTTTCGAATTCTCTCATTATCCTCCTTCAACACTCTTCCATGAAAAGTGTTTTGAATTTTAGAGATAAGAACTCCACATCATGATGAATCTTCTCAAGAGTCTATCACTCCACCATCTTTTTACACTTAGGTTGGAAACATTGATACTCAGTTATCTGATTATCAAGACCAAAACAAAGATGATTAAGTTCTCCCACCATAAAGAAGAGAAATTTCAAAATATGAGAAAACTACCTCAACACCAAACTCTTCAAGCCTTTGTACAATCCACTTTGGTAGTGTGAAAGTGTTTTATAATAATTTAAAGTTTCAATGACTTGTACTCAAATTCAAACACTACACATGTTTGAACAAATTCATGGGACTAACATATCAAGGTATAAAGCTTACTAAAGCAATACGAGTGCTCTTGAAAATTTTAAAACAAGCTACTCCATCATAAAACATAAATAAATAGATTAAATATACTTTATTTATATTAAAATTTTGATACATTTAATATTTAAATTTTAAAAACAAAGAAATATAATCTTTTTAGTTTAAGTATGCTAAATATTTTTTTCAAATATCATTTAACTTAATTTATTTATAAATTTATTATAACATAAAATTAAAAATAAATAAATTGTTGCTTATTTATTTTGGCATTAAAAACAAATAAAAGAAATGTTATTCTTTTCATTCTTTTTACTTATATTTTAAGCTCTTTTTTTCATGTAAAAACCAAAAAAACATAATAACATCAAACAAGTAGTTATGCAGTATCTAATTTTATTGTGTAACAAAGACATATATTAATCAATTAACATTTGAAATACTAAAAGAATAATATAATTAAAAAATAATTTACACAATAAACGATTTCTAACCTCTAAATAAAACAATTTACGCGGTAATCCAACAATATTATTGATCACAAAGGCAAAATTAGGATTGGTAAGAAAAGGTTCAAACTAAATTGATTCATAACTAAATATAATAAAAATAAATAAATTAATGTACTAATTTAAATTTTAAAAATAAAATCACTCTCTAGTGAAACTAAATTGGAATATATTAAAAGGTATGATATTTCGTAATAATTATTTAAATAATTGAATTTAGATGTCAAACCATACATATAATTTATAATAATTTAATTTAATTCTCAGAAGCATTTTAAAATTTAGTTTATTTCTATTAAAACTAGTAAAAAAATGTAGAATATACATGATAAGGATGGAAATATTGGTTGGGGGTGATATACATGACAAAGATGGAGCTTTGATTTGTTTGCGGTTTCTCCTTCTGCTTCATATTAATGCATTGTTTTGAACATAAAACATAACAGTTTCTTCATTCCCGTGTTCTTAGTTTCTCCTTAATTTCCGACCTTACATTCTTAACTTCACCAACTCATCTCCCTCACCAAACATACCAAAACCTACTTGTCTTTACTATCTTTTTCCCTCTAAAACCCACTCTCCCTTCTTTCTCCTCTCACTACCACCAACTCCAATGACTTCACCGCCTTCTCCTACGCTTCCTCAAATCCTCTTCCTCCTCTTCCTCCTCGCCGTCAGCGCCGCCACGCCCTCCGCCCTCACCTGCACCACGCAGAGCCTCACCGACTCCGCCAACAAGCTTTTCGCCAACTGTGTGGACCTCCCCGTGCTGAACTCCTTCCTCCACTGGACCCATGACGCCGCCAACGCCTCCCTCTCGGTGGCCTTCCAGGCGGCGCCGCCGAACTCAGGCGGGTGGGTCTCCTGGGGGATCAACCCCAACGGGGTTGGCATGGTGGGGGCTCAGGTGCTGGTTGCGTTCAAGGGCGGCGACCGCGGCGCGGTGACCGTGAACACGCTTGACTTGAAGTCATACAGCGACATTGTTCCCGGGAAACTGTCGTTCGACGTGTGGGACATGAGGGGCGAAGAGGTTGGAGGAGTGATTAGGATCTTCGCGAAGGTTAAGGTTCCGGAGAAGGTGGAGAGTGTCAACCACGTGTGGCAGGTGGGGCCCTCCGTTACCGCGGGGAGAATCGACAGGCATGACTTCAAACCCGCCAATTTGAATTCCAAGGGTATTCTTAGCTTCAGTGGGGATCAGAGCAATGTTGCCTCTGCTGTCGACCCCATCACCAAGAAGAAAAATGTGAGTTTTTTTTGCTTCTTTTTTTCCTGAAAAGAAAATCTTTTTGGGAAAGGAAAAAAGGTGGATGTAATCTGTTTTTGTGTTCTGGTGGTGGTGTTTTGACAGCTTTAATTTTTACTGAGGGGTTGGTTATCATCCCTGACAAAATTCTAATTGTGATGGGAGAATAAGAACCGCGACAGTGTTTGTCGTGGAGAAATGGGTTTTTTCTTTGGTTTAAGAATGTGGGGTTTTTGTTTTAATTACGAGTTTCTGGGATGTCGGAAAACGTTTTTGGAGGGGAGGGGTTGATTTTCTGGATTTGTTGAAGAACAGTTGTGATTTTGGTTTTTGAGATTTCAGAAGAAAAAAAGGGGTTTTGTGGTTTTCTATTGGTTATTGAGAATCCAAGGAAAGGAGTTTTTTTTTTTCTAATTTCGGAATGGGGCTGTTTTTCTTTTGTTAATTCTTGTTTGGCTAAGAGTGAATTTTGGGCATTTTTTTTGTGATTTTCGGGAAAACAAAGGTATTGTTTTGGTTCTGTCATGTTTTGACTTGTTTGCATTTTTAATTCAAAAGGGTATTTGTATGTTGACTTTTTTGGGTTTGTCGACGTCTGATTGAAGCTACTGGATGGCTTGATATCTGAAATTTGAAGTGAAATTGTACGTGAAAGCCGAAAAGAAAAGACTTTCCCTTGTGTTGGATAGAAATGAAGTAATTTTGTTGAGTTGGATTAAACTTTTGAATGCACATGTGATTTTGTTGAATGACAGATTCATGGAATTCTAAATGCTGTGAGTTGGGGTGTGCTGTTTCCCCTTGGAGTGATCATAGCTAGGTACATGAGAACTTTTCCATCTGCAGATCCAGCTTGGTTCTATCTCCATGTTGGTTGTCAAGTCTCTGCTTATGCCATTGGTGTTGCTGGATGGGGAACTGGTATGAAACTTGGAAGCGAATCAGTAGGGGTTCAGTACAGTGTGCATCGCAATCTTGGAATTGCCCTCTTTTGCTTTGCCACTCTACAGGTAAATCTACTCTTGTTCTTCTTCTTCTTCTTCTTCTTCACATCTTAATCCAATAAAGATGAAGTTTAACAGTGTTAGCTTTGTGAAATTTTCTAGATTTTCGCATTGTTCTTGAGGCCAGTGAAGACTCACAAGTACAGGTATATATGGAACGCGTACCACCACAGCATCGGGTACACTGTGGTTATCTTGGGAATCATCAACATATTCAGGGGCTTCAAGATCTTGCATCCTGATGGGATATGGAAAACTACTTACATTGGAGTGCTTATTGCGCTGGGCGTAGTTGCCTTATTCTTGGAAGTCATCACATGGATTATTGTGTTGAAGAAAAAGTCTAATAAGTCTCCCTAAACTACACTGCACAGACAGACCCCAACTCAACAGATTTGGACCATATTCTTCATTATGTGATTCTTCCCTTCACTGAACTTGCTCTTCCATTTACCCCTTCTGCATCCTTTTCTTTTCTTTATATTTATCACATATCTTTGTATAAGCTTTGCTTATAAAGTATAGATTTTTCATTTGGTCTCCAATTACTTTTAAGAAAGCTTTTAGCGTGTCAATACGCAAAGTATTCTTTGATAGACAGCAGACGATAAAAATCAACTCTTGGGTGTGGGGAATTTCATTATCCAGCTAAACTGCAAACCAAACTTGGCCACAACTATGCTGGTCATGGCTTATAATCCAAATGAAAGATTCCTAAAATGGATGTATCTCAGCGTGTGGTTGATGCAACGATTGAAAATGATGTAAAGAGATATGTTCATTAATTGAAAAAAAAGCATTAAAATCTAAATAATTATATATTTAATGTGGTGTGCGGTTTTCAATCTGAATTACTGAGTTGTTTTGTTTTTGTTTTTACTGTTACTTTGAGTTACTATTGGTAAAGCCAGTACTTATATGATAGTGATTGGTTATTTCCATCATGCATGCATCAGAAAACTCATGAAGCTAATTACACACTATTCAAGAGAGTGCTTGCAATAATTTCACATAATTTATTATGAGCGAAAAAGCCATAATTCAACTTCAAATTGTCAACTAGTTCTTGACAAGTTTCTTTACGTTGTCCGAAAATATGAAGGTGGAAAGAGGTGATTGGCTTAGGCAAGATTTTTGAGGGAAACTTTGATTTGTTAATTGACCAAAAAAAAAAAACACTTTTGTTTAACGTTAAACTTTTGCTTAACGTTATCTACTAAACCATACTTTATGTTAATTTGATTCCCTAATGTTATGGTCCCTCAGGAACAGCAATGTTCACTGCACCCTTATCTCCACAATCCCAAATAATTCTTTCGCTTTCCCTATTCACGCTTTTGTTGCTTTCCCTTTAATCATAACTTTGTTTTATGAGATTCTCATGCCATGCCATGCCATGAGATAATAATGCATCATGCATGCATGAGATATGTAATGTATGTATGAGGCATGTATAAGGATAAATTATCACATAATTGACGACAATTATGAACAAATTAATTAAAAATTAAAAATAAGAAAAATTATAAATTTATAATATATAATTATATATAAACATTTTCTTATAAATCAGATTGAGATATTAACATGAAAATAAGTCATCAAGACTAAATACGCAATAAGCATGGAGATTAACCATGCATCGTGATTACTTTTCTATAAGTACTTGATAAAAAAAAATAAAATTCTTTCTTTTAGATCATGGCATATTTTAATATCATCTACGAATCTCTTTCGACCCTCTTTTTCAAACATGACCAGCTACTCTAGAAAATCTAAATTTCAATACAAGTCATGGAAATGTTAAAATGATTGTGCATAACTAAAGCTTTACACGTTACCATTATTGTTGTTTAACTAGCTTTTTCCTTTTCTTTTATTGTTTAATTTGGATTACTGGAATAAAATATATTCAAATAAATAAAGATTCTGGAGCTTATAAAAAAAATTAATTAACTAATAAAGTGAAAGAGATAGGGAGCTAGACAGACAACCCATCTTTGGATTGAATGTCTTTCTTCCTTTGAAGACTTTTTTGTTTAATCTTCGTCATGAAAATTCATGAGATGCAGAACATTGAAAATTATTCAATATATATTATTAATTTTATAATTTTTTATTTTCAACTAATTAAATATCATTATATAATCTTTAAAATAGTTATTATTATGTTAAAAAATTTATCTCTCTCTTTCATATATAAATATATATTGTGTGTCAATATAATAATATCAATCATTATCATATGTTCTGATAGAACATATTTAGAAGCCAAGAAAAAGTATGGGTTAAGTGAGTTGTATTAAAAACATAACATTGAAAGGGATAGGTGGTCACAGTGATAATGACCTTTGCCTGGGGTATATTATGACCATACATTAACCTTTGTTTTTATTTTAATGGAAACCTATGTTTTGGACATTTTTTATGTAACTAAAACTAAAAAAAAGAAAAATTGAATAAAAATATTTTTTCATAACATGTAAGATGTATGATTAATTATCATTTTTCAACATAATAACACAAAATTTATCTAAACGAAATAATCATACTTTCATTTAGATTTTAATGATATAAATAATTTGAGGTTTAATTAAGCTTTAAATCACTTATAAATTTGAATATTTTTAGTTAAGTTTTTATTAATTTTTCTTTTATTGAATATTCTAAATTTTTATATTTTTTAATTAAGTCTATATTAATTAAATTTTGTTTGTGAATTGAGGAACATGTTATATCTGTGCTTACGTGTTAAAAAATAAAAAAAAATGTAGTATTTTGTTATTAATTAAATAATAAGTGATTTTAATTGGTTTGATAGTGTCTATATTAGTTATAAGATTTTGTAAAGACAATGACAAACTAATATAATAATCAAGTTATTTAATTAACGAAAAAATAAAATAAAAGTTAAATTAAAAAAATATACAATTTTTTAGTTTCCAATCGATAAAAGAAATTAATAGATACCCAATTAAAAAAAAAAAAACATTGCTATTAACATATGAGTTGAAACTCTATCCTTATTGTCCTGCTTCTCAAATATGTGGATCCATTATAATTTAATGGGTTAAATATGCTTTTTAGTCCTTCAAGTATCATCAGTTATTTTTTGTTTTAGTCCCTATTCAAAACATTGATGACATTTAATCCTCTTAGTATTAAAATATGTAACTTTAGTCCTTAAAATTGAACGACGTCAAGTTTTTGTTGATGTGGCTAACGGTCCTGCCATGTCTTCTGCCAGGTTCACTGTGCACTATCTGCCACGTTGCGCTTTTTTAACATTTGGATTCCTCGTGCGCGAGAGAAAACGATCCCTGGATGTGTGTTCTTCATAGCCGACGAGACCAACCACCGTCAGTCGTTGGCCAAGACGTCGTCGTCACCGGCCAAGATGTCGGCGTCCCCGTCGTTCGCCGCCAAGGGCGTTCCCACTCTAGTATCGAGTTCCCTTCTCCTCCTCTCTTTCGGGTCGGAGAAGCTCTCTCCCTCCACCGTCGATCTCCGTCTAGAGTGAGCCTAACTGTCCGAGACGCAAGCCACAGCGCTGTCAACGCCCCAAGTCACGGCTACCACGAGCCACCAACAACGAAAACCCTTTTCTCCTCTTCGGTTCAGTGCGAAAACCCTTTTATTACCATCCACTTATTAGGGTTTTCATTTTCTGGGCATTATTGTGCAATTTCAGTGTTCTTCTCGACATTTTTAGCTCTCCACCAAGACCCAGATAACACATCGTTGTCCTTTAATGTTTTCCCCCAAATTGAATACTGCAGATTTCTTTTTAGTTATAATTTATTATCATTGTTATTACTTTTTCAATTCCGTGTGAAAATGTAGTCGTTATTTCTGGTGAAAGCTCCAAACCCATTCTTTCTGATTAATGAATTTTATTTGAGTTCTGGAAATCTTGTGCAGGAACCGTTGCAACTATTTGTGATTTATGGCTTACGGAAAACTTAATCGAAGGTTTAGGGCATCCTAGTTTGGTATTTGGTGCCATAAATTTCTGTATATTGTGAAATTGCAGAGGGTAAATGCGTCTTCCTCTCGCGCGAAGGAGAAGGGGCAAAGTGGTGATGGTCCGCCGTGAAGGGCGGTGGCTTTTTCGGCGCAAGTACCGACAACATCGTGGACAGCGGCGTGGTGGCTGTTCGAGTGGTGGGTGAGGCAGCAACGTCCATGCGGTGCCGACCCGTATCGCCGGCAACACCTCCAATGGGGTTCGAACGTGTTGGTGACTTATCTGGCAGATAAAGAATAGTGCTGGCAGAGGACGTGGCACTGCCGTTAACCCAAAATTGACGCCGTCCATTTTTAAGGACTATTTTTACATGTTTTAATACTACGAGGATTAAATGCCATCAATATTTTAAGTAGGGACTAAAACAAAAAATGAGTGATACTTAAGGGACGAAAAACATATTTAACCATAATTTAATTTATAGTCAAACATGTTGTAAATATTATATGTAGCAATTTTCTTACTCTTTTTTTTCTAGGAGCTGCTTTTATTGAACATATATTTAAAATTTGTAAATTTATCTTAGGTTTAAACCCTCCTTTGGTCCTCTTATTTGTGTGTCAATCTCAATTTGGTCATCATATTTTTTTTTTGTCTCAATTTGGTCCTATTATTTGTAAAAATGAGGCAATTAAGCCCTTTCCGTTAAGTAATGACTAACGCCGTCTGCCTGTGATGAGTTGTAATTCTTTGTAGCTGTCGTGGCAATATGTTTTAAATTAGATGGGTGTTGGTTGTATAATGAAACCTTCCACATGGCAAAGACTTGACATTTAAAGCAACCGTAACACTTATCATCCTCACAACCCTGGTTTAGGGAAGAAGATTTGTGGAAGCAGTGGAAGGTTTGGAAGAAGTGTTCAGTTGAGGTGACGAAATGTCTGGATCGTCTTCTTGTTGCAAATGCACGGGTTGGGGCTTTCAACAAAGTTCTACTGGTGGGAGCAGGTTGGGAGGAAAACCCAGTTGTTATTGTGGTTCGAAATACCTCAACAAAATCGTTGTTCTACCCCAGGTAGAAGTGCCTCAATGGCTGTTAACAGACCCTACAAGTTCAAATACTGAAGTCAGATGAGGTTTATGTGAAATAGGTTATAATTAAGCTTTGTTAGGGTTGACTGACCTTTTGTTGGTCTGAAATAAATGTACATGCTCCACATACAGCTTCCCCACCAAGATCCCCAATCAGAAGGTCCAAGAACCAAGTCCACAAGTCTTTGTTTTCTACCTCAACAACAGCATACGCAATGGGCAAAATTTGTTCATTTGCATCTCTTCCCACTATTGTTAGTAATTCCCCTTCATACTTGCCTTTCAAAAAACATCCATCCAACCCAATAATGGGTCTACAACTAATGAAACTATCTTTGCATGCTTTCAAGCATACATAAATTCTGTTGAAGATACACTCACCATTACTATTTTGTACCTTTATTTTCACTGTTGAACCTGGATTTGCCCTGAGAAGCTCATGACCATAATCATAGATTCTTCTATATTGTTCCTTGAATGAACCATCAACATTATCTTTTGCCATGGCTCTTGCCCTAAAAGCCATATTTCTGGAGATTCCAACATTCCATTTCCTACTCACTTTATCCCTAATGTCCATGACTTTCATGTTAGGGTTCTCTCTAACAACTTTTTCCATCCTTTTACTCAACCACTTAGAAGTGATCAACTTCACATTAAAATCTCTACTACAAGTGTGATCATCAATAACTTTTCTTAGCTGCCATGACTTGGAACGAGAACCAAAGGCACAATAAGCATACCATTTGCATTTATCATTGCCCCCAAGACATTTAACAATAACCCTCTTCTTGTCATTCTTTAAGAATTTTAAATTTCTACCATTACTTAGTGCATACGTCCTAATGGCCTCTGTGAATTCCTTTTTCTCAGTAAAATAAGTTCCAACTTCCCACTTATATTCTCCCAAACTTTTAGGCATGCTAAATGTGGGGAACAATGTTCTAGGAATGGAACTTTCATCCTCACTATCAGGACCACTATCCAACTCATCTGACACCCACTCATTGTCAGATAAACCACGTACATCATGCATGTCATCATTACCACTTGTCCATGAACTGCAGGGTTCTTCACTCACATTTCCTTTAGAAGTACCAATGTTATCACACTGAATGGTAACATCAACTAGACTTTCTTGACTGCTAGACTCATCTACATTTTCAACCTCATTATCCTCAATATTTTCATCGTCATCCTCATCTTCTTCTACATCTTCTAGCTCGAATTCATCTACATCATGCACCTCAACCTCCTCCAATTGTGTTACACCTTCAGCCTCACCCTCAACCTCACAGTCAACCTCTCTCTCAACTTCTCTCTCAGCAGGACCCTCCTCCAATTGTGTTACACCTTCAGCCTCACCCTCAACCTCACAGTCAACCTCTCTCTCAACTTCTCTCTCAGCAGGACCCTCCTCCAATTGTGTTACACCTTCAACCTCACCCTCAACCTCTCTCTCAACCTCTCTCTCAGCAGGACCCTCCTCCAATTGTGTTACACCTTCAGCCTTACCCTCAACCTCTCTCTCAACCTCTCCCTCAGCAAGACCCTCAACCAGACTCTCAACCTCACCCTCAACCTTTCCCTCACCATGACCATTCTCCATTTCTGTTCCAACTTCAACCTCACCCTCACCCTCCACTTGTGTTGCAACATCAACTTCATCATTAACAGCACCACCAACCCAATCAATCATTTCAATTATTTCTGGTGCATTCCTATTATGAACAACGTACAAATGAACTTCATCATTTAACATTGCAATATTAACCATATGCAAAGCACCCCTATTATCAGTCAATAATTCTAACCTCTCTGGCACCACTGACTTACCTCCTAAACTGTACCAAAGTTCTTTAATGTCTGTATGACCTAACTCTTTCACTGATGCTATTATTCCAAAATAACAGAAGAGGTCTGGATCACAAGACCAGTGTGTTATCTCTCCATCAAATTTTAAATTACCATTATCATCACTAACAAAATGTCCTGTATGATGGACCACTACTTTAATACGGTCATCCATGCTATACTATTTTTGAAGCACAACCTTTTAACACCTGTACATTGGGGGAAAAAATATATTATCAAGGGGACGGGATAAACTAATAACTAAGGAACTGTAACACATGAAGGGGACATGGGATAAACTAACATCCCCACTAAGGAAACACTGGACCAGCAAAAGGGGACCACTACTTTTGGGACCACGACAGCGTACACATCAACACACCAACTGCAGTTTTTGGAACCACTACTTTTAAAGAAATCGCAGAAATCGAACAACAAAACAACAAATCAACACATTCTAACCTAAACACAACAACAACATACCAAAATCGGGACCACACGAAACACACTACATATTCGTAAACATAAAACATAGGAAACTTACCTTCACTGACGTCCAAGGTCAATTCGTTGCGTCCACGGGCAAGTGATGGTCTTCGTCTTGCACTTAGAACTTCCAAGAACAAAAGGAGATTGAGAGCCCTATTTCTGATTTCTGATACTCACCAAATTCCCAATTTCTTAAATCCCTAATTCCCCTTTTCTGATTCAATTAAAATTTCTCAATTTAAAACCTAATTCCACGTCAAAATCTATCATTTTTTACACTAAAATCCACGTAATAAAATTCCTTTAAGTTAGCTAATTCTCTGTGCACCACGTCATCACAGGCAGACGGCGTTAATCATTACTTAACGGAAAGGGCTTAATTGCCTCATTTTTACAAATAATAGGACCAAATTGAGACAAAAAAAAAATATGATGACCAAATTGAGATTGACACACAAATAAGAGGACCAAAGGAGGGTTTAAACCTTTATCTTAATAAAATAAGGAAATAATCGTTAAAAGGTGAAAATATTTTTAAATTGGGTAGTGACATCATTACTTCGTCACTGTTTGGTCACTTTTGGTTATATTTAATATCTAATTGTTGTAACATCAGTATGATTGAGAGAGCATGTTTAGACATGATAGTAACTAATTGACCTTTCAAAATTTCGTATTTATAAGAAATAAAAAAAGGAGATAGTATAAAATGTAAACGGTAAAATAAAATAGAAAATATGAATGGAAATGATAAATTGGGAAGTGTATTGAATTATGTTTTTTTTTTACGACTGGATTGATTGTAGTTTAATTTATTTTGCTAAACTGGTATTGGTGTAAAATTTGAAAAAGAAAACTGAGTTTATTTTGACACGGTTCAGCTTTGGATTCATGAGATTATGTGGTGGTTGAGTCAGAGTCTCTGAAACCAATTTCAAAATAATTTCACTAAATTCTAAATAATTTAGGGTGCAAATTTGGAGTAAAATAGATTTTTCTTCAACCAAGTTCTTTTAATTATAAGTATTAAAATATAATTTTATTGATATATTATGTTAAATGAAAGTTAAAGGATATGGTATATTTATTTATATATTTGGAAGACAAACTTTTAGGATTGTTAATATTTATTTGATTAGAACAAGGTAGTTCAATTTCTTTTTTTATTGAGATTGGAATGGTGCAATTATATTAAAACTAAAAATAATGGACAATATTATTAAGGTTAGATTAGTGATAAATTAAGTGTAGACGTGATTTAGGAGAATAACTTGTATAAAATGCTTCAGAGTTATGTTTTATAATATTTTTAAAATAAGGATAGTATGATATTTGGTATAATTATACCATTAACTATATATATATATATATATATATATATATATATATATATATATATATTTTGAAAGTTTTGAATATAACTTAATATTATATTGTTTTAAATAAGAAGTTAGGAAAAATTGTGATAATGTAATAAGAAGTTATGGAGAATCTAATTAGAAACTGAGTGTACTATAAGAATATAAAATAAATAAAAAAATAATTTTAACGTTAGAAAGTTTATTTATTGTTAAACAAATGGTGGTTTAGATTTTGTAATGGTATTATATATGTAACTAAATTAATTTTATTAGTGGTAATTGGATGTATTATTTTATGAGAAATTGAGGAGCTTTGTAGTATGATTAGATAATATAACAATATCTATTTCTTTGAAATGGTTGTCAGTTGTTGTTTAGGTGTGATTTTGAATTATTGTTATATTATTTGGATATGTTTTAGGAGATTACTTTGTTGTTTGGGTGTGTTCGGATTTTTGTTATGCAATTTAGGTATATTGTGTTGTTTTCGAGGTGGTCGTACTATTTGGTTATCTTAACGAACTTTTTCAATGTTTTTCAAGTTATTTGTGTGATTGTTGTGTTTATGATGCTTTCGAGTTGTTATGATGCTTGCCTTGGTATGTTGAGACATGCTTGATGTATTGGATGATTGATTCTGCCTTTTGTGGTGGAGTGATGTTGTTTATTCAGTGTGAAGCTAAAAGATATGTTGGTGGTTATGTTTTTTTGTCGTACTTAGTTAATCCGATGTTGTACTTTTTCTCTTACGACATAGTATAAAGGTGGTGGATCTCTTTGTCTCTAAAAGGCGGTAGAAGAGATGAGTCTCTTCGCCTATGATGGGCGGTAGAAAGGATTGAGATTCGAGTTTTTCCCTTTCCTCTTTCGAGGAGGTAGAAAAGGATGAATGTCTCGTCCGTAGGGTTCTAACACGTGTTGAGTATACTGTCTGGTGTGAGTAGGATTAGAGTTTTTACTCATAAGTCTTTAAGGAGCAAGTAAGATAGGTTCAAAACTACAGTGGAGAATGACTTAAGTTGGCCTATTTGGTAAACAAGTTTGGTGCGATGTAGTACGGGAGATGACATATGATTATGGAGATTGTTGGGATTGACATGGTTTGATATAAGAGGACATATGGTTGTAGAAATTATTAGAATTGGCATGATTTGATATAAGATGACATATGGTTGTATTGTTTGGTGTTAGCATGGTTTGTTTATGAGATGAAGGATGGTTTGAAAATTAATTTACTAGTATAATTTGTCTTTGAGTTGACTTTAGTTGTCGGTATAGGATCATATTATTGATTTGATGTTTAAGATAGATATATCGTATTGATATTTTGATATTTATTATGTTAACTCATCTTCTTTTGTATGTGTTTGTACAACGATAGTAATAGTCATGTTGTTATACACAAGAGTAATAATGTACTAGTTGATGAGTAAAATGATGAGAATGGAATAATTTTTTTTACATCAATTTAAAAAGGTTTTAATTTTTTAGCTTACCACTTAGAAGAATTTATAAGTTACACCAGTTATGAATATTTTAGCATATTAAAAATATCTTTTATTCAATTTAAAAGTAATCTATCACCAAGGACGGACTCTAATTCATTTAAAAAAACTTTCTAAATACAATTTTGAGCTCTAATTACTAAAAATGCAACATGTTAAAATATGTTCTTAAAGCAATAACAGGGTTTTGTTTCACTAGCTATGATGAGAAAACTTTTTTTCAATAGACCAAATATTATGAGTGACATTTTTAAGTGATGAATAATGATAAAACAATCCTGGTGGGTATTATGGACCTCTCCATGAATATTATTTTAAGTGATACCAACACCTCATTATTGCATAATAAATTGTTCCTTTAATGTAAATTTGACATCTTTAAGGTAATATTTTCCTAATATGATAGTTAAAATGCAATTAGCTAACTTTTTGGGTATAATAAGGGAATCCTCCCTTATAAGGTAATTCTTCTATATCTTAGAAATAGATGTTCCTTCACGCCCAACAAGGATAAACGTGAATTTCATGCAAAAATCATAAGAAACAGAAACATTTTGTGTTGGGTAGTCTTTTTTACTGTGAAAACGAGCAACATCCAATCTCGAGATCATAACGGCCCCTCTCATTATGAAGGTTACATCATCAAATACAATTTTCTTTATATTGTTTTGCCTTAAAATATGGATAAAACACTAGTGATGACCGGTGACATTATCGTAAATAAGTTGATAACCTAGACGTTGGTTTCAAGGTAATACGACGTCTATTAAGCAGTACAAGTCAGCTCTGCTGTAAGCCGACGTCCGGTAGGCGAGATGACAGACTTCTCCTACACATTTGACGTCGGTTGTGATGGGAGGCCGACGTCTACTTGGGTACAGTTAATGTTGGTCACCTGATTCCCAGGCTATTAGACGTCAGGTTGTCAAAAACCGACATCTATGGCCTGTCCGGAAGGCGGAAAGACAAATTTTCTGCAAAATAGACGTCACTTTTCTAGGTGCGCGACGTCTATGTGCCTATAATTAATTATGTGCATCAAACTCCGAGGCCCTTCCACGTCCGACAGCAGAAAACCGACGTCTATATTATTATAGACGTCGGAGCCCCTTCACAACTGTCGTTTACGTCCCTGACAGGAAGTGAAACGTATATCGGTTCAGCGTCCTAGACGTATGTGCCCTAGACGTATGTGCCCCTTCACAACCGACGTCTAATGGGCATTCAAAAAGTCAGTTTAAATGTTAACTTGGTC
>CM050914.1:24358702-24501178 GCA_027742785.1 Vigna reflexopilosa | reverse complement strand
TTGAAGTTGACCAACACGCGGAATTACCTATGATTGAAATGAAGAGCCATGCAGAGCCATCATATTGCCATTTCATCGAGGAGGAGGTTGATGGTAAACCTTGGTATTTTGATATCAAGAAATATCTTAAAACCCGAGAATATCCTGAGAAAGCATCTGAAAACGATAAAAGATCGCTAAGGAGGCTAGCTGGCAGCTTTGTCTTAAGTGGGGATATTCTATACAAGAGAAATCATGACATGGTTCTCCTAAGGTGCGTGGATGCAAAGGAAGCTGAGCTGATATTGAAAGAAGTGCACGAAGGTACATTCGGCACACACATGAATGGGCACTCAATGGCTAGGAAGATATTGAGGGCTGGGTACTTTTGGTTGACAATGGAAAACGATTGCTGCTCACACGTTAGAAAGTGTGAGAAATGTCAGATATATGCAGATAATATCAATGAGCCACCTACGACCCTGAACGTGTTGTCCGCACCATGGCCATTTTCAATGTGGGGCATAGATGTCATCGGAGCTATAGAACCAAAAGCGTCAAATGGACATCGCTTCATACTTGTTGCAATCGATTACTTCACCAAATGGGTTGAGGCTACTTCGTATGCCAGCGTGACTAGAAAGGTGGTGACGAGGTTCATAAAAAAGGAATTGATTTGCAGATATGGGCTCCCTAACAAGATCATCACTGATAATGCCACCAACCTGAACAACCAGATGATGGCAGAGTTGTGTGAAGAATTCAAAATTCACCACCATAATTCCTTTCCTTATCGGCCAAAGATGAATGGGGCAGTGGAAGCTGCTAACAAGAATATCAAGAAGATTGTGCAGAAGATGGTGGTCACCTACAAAGATTGGCATGAAATGCTTCCTTTCGCTTTACATGGATACCGCACATCGGTACGAACATTGACCGGGGCAACACCATTCTCGTTAGTGTATGGGATGGAGGCAGTACTTCCATTTGAGGTGGAAATCCCATCCTTACGGGTGTTAATGGAAACTCAGTTAGAGGAAGCTGAGTGGGTTCAAGCCCGTTTTGACCAACTCAACCTCGAAGAAAAAAGGTTAATAGTTGTATGTCATGGACAACTATATCAAAGGAGAATGAAGAAGGCGTTTGACAAAAGGGTGCACCCAAGAGAGTTTCATGAAGGCGAGCTGGTGTTGAAGAAGATTTTGCCAATTCAAAAAGACCATAGGCAAGTGGACTCCAAATTATGAAGGGCCATTTGTGGTGAAGAAAGTATTCTCTGGTGGGGCACTAATTCTCACAAGGATGAATGGAGAGGAGTTACCATTACCGGTCAATTCTGATGTTGTCAAAAATTTTTATGCATGATGATTCCGCGATAGGGGATGCCATTAGGAGATTGACATTTGGCTTTAAAGTTTGTTGTACTCTGTGTTGTTTCATTCAATAAATACCACATACCCTCATTTTTATCTTTGTTCGTATACTTTGAAATATTGCATATCGCGCTGGGCTGTTAGGTAAACAGGGGAAATTGAAAATGAAATAATCAAACGCGTGTTAATGAAAGCATCACGGGTATATTCGGTCGGCAAGCTCGGTCCTGGTGGGTGTCGTGAGAAACAAAATAAAAAAGGGGCAAAAAAGGAAAAGACACATGTTGAATTCGTTGTCAATAAAGTTGTCAATGGCATAGCATTTTCGAAAAGCAAAAGCTAGAGAAGTTAAAAAAAAATATGTATCAAAGTTGAGTTTTCTTGATCCAAGGTTTCGGGGGTAACTAGTGTTCTTTTCCTGCTAAAACATCTGCATTCATATTACTTGAACCCTAACCTTTTCGTTTCCCCTTAAAACAAAGGATTGCCATGAATATAATATTGGGGCAGCTTTCATCATGGTACCCGTGTCCGATGATCTGTTGGTCGCGGAGATAGTAAAAAAAAATGATAAAGCCGATGCATCAACCACTACATAGTTGTGTTTCAGGTTTAAGGTCGTGAGAAAATAAAGCAAGCAAGATTCAGAGTGACGTGTGGCCATTTTTCTTTATCCAAACGACAAAAGAAGTTTATCCAATTGCACCCCTTTTGAGCCATAAATTATAATTGTTTTCGTCACCCTCGACAAGAATTATTGGCATATCGATGTCAACCTAAAGGGTACATCAAGGGCATCCAAAATCAAGGAGAAAATTTCTGAAAAAAAAAAAGAAATGAAAAATAAGGTTTCAAGGAGGTCCATAATAGAGGCAATGAAGCAAACGACCCAAAAAAATAAAAATAAAAAAAAATAAAAAAAATAAAAACAATGAAAAAAGAATGTTCGAAGTTCCAAGTTCCTAGAGACAGTTGACTCGACACCTTGCAAATGATCCTTGTCAAAATGATTTAATCCTTAAGCATATATTTGGGCCTTCATTATCCATTTCTTTCATAACCCTTTGCCTTTTAGCCATGATACAAGCCAATCAAAGTCCACGCCGATTGAAGAATGTTTGTTCTGATCTTTCTCACGAATTTAACTCTGGAATGAAATGATGTGGTGAATGACACGATCACTCGAAAAGAAAAAAGAAAAAAAAGCATCGAAAAAGAAAAATAAAGATGTGAAGTCTCCCCGTCAATCAAGAATCACCAAATTGGGGCAATCCCTTCCTAACCAAACCTTTCCACCCCCAAGAGCATATTTACTGTGCAAAATTGGGGCAGTCTTGTGAGCCCGACATGTTAGCAGCTTTTCCCCCTAGAGAAGGGACTCGCAGACATTAATATTGCTCACGAATAATCATTTAAGCCGTCTACCTTTCATACCCCTTTCCCACACCTACTAGGGTTCAAGCTAGTTTGGATTGCAAAAAGCAATAAAAGGAATTTGAATCTGTGGTTACACTCTTTCTCCTTTTCATCAAACGACTCATTGTCTCTTGGTATTACTTTCAGTGAAAGAGTTTCAAATGCACATCAAGCATAACGACGATATTGACAACGGATTCCAGGCATGGAGTTTTCAAAAAGGAAAAAAATAATAATAAAGAAAGAGAAAGAGAGAATAAGAGAAAAGAACAAAACAAAGGTCTCATATGTTTGCGCATCCATACATCCTCATGCCATTACAAAAGAAGCAAGGAAAATTGTTTGAAAAAAATCCTCGTGTTTTGCTCAGCGTTTACCAACTTTTCAAAAATGTCGGTCCAAGTTTTTGTTGTGGTATCGACCCTCTGTAAGACAATAGTTGAATCCAACAATCATTCAATCATCCATAGGGTTGTTACACCCTCCACGAGGTTATTACACCTCATTCATTCATCCATAGGGTTGTTACACCCTCCATGAGGTTATTACACCTCATTCATTCATCCATAGGGTTGTTACACCCTCCAAGAGGTTATTACACCTCATTCATTCATCCATAGGGTTGTTACACCCTCCAAGAGGTTATTACACCTCATTCATTTATCCATAGGGTTGTTACACCCTCCACGAGGTTATTACACCTCATTCATTCATCCATAGGGTTGTTACACCCTCCACGAGGTTATTACACCTCATTCATTTATCCATAGGGTTGTTACACCCTCCACGAGGTTATTACACCTCATTCATTCATCCATAGGGTTGTTACACCTTCCACGAGGTTATTACACCTCATTCATTCATCCATAGGGTTGTTACACCCTCCACGAGGTTATTACACCTCATTCATTTATCCGAGGTTATTACACCTCATTGCTCTCAAGCACGACCTCGGCCACAAAGCCCAGTTTCCCTACTGGCCCCCAAGCTCAGCTCGAGTTGTTATTCTTTCTCTTTATCCTTAGAAACCCAGACGAAATTAGTGTTTTTATCTTTACTTAGCTTTTACTCTGATAATACGAAAATATCAAATTTTCATATTATCTAGTAATGTCTAAGTAAAGAGGGGCAACTGTCAACACCCAATTTCGTCTGGGTCATTAAATACTATACAAGTTTTCTCATTTTTATTTTATTTCCATTCTACCCTTTTACTATTCTTTCTTTCCTATTTGTTTTTGTTTTTTTTTATTATTATTCTTTTTATTTATTTTACTTTCTTTTATTTTCATCCTTTTATAAATTTTATTCTACTTTTCTCCTTTTAATTCTAGTTTTCTTTTTTTTTATATAGCTGATAAAAATATATAGTAAAAACATTAAAAATTAAAAATAATTAAATTAAAAAAAAGGAGGTTTTTATTAAAAAAAAATAAATAAGTAAAAAATAATAAATAATAAATAATATAAAAAAATGAAAAAAAAATGAACAAAAAAAAAGAAAAAGAAAAAAGAAAAAGGCGTTTTGGTTGGAAGGAGACTACGGGTACAGTGTGGTACAGGGGACAAAACGGTTTTTTTGGCAGGCGCGGAGGAGAAGGACAGAGGCAATTTGGAGGGCAGACGTGGTGCGAATTTGGCAGAGGAGTTGCAGGAGACGGTTAAAGCATTTTGGTGGTGTTGAGGGAGTGGGGCAGGGATCAAAAAAAGGAAAAAAAAGATTTGAAGAAGGGGGAGAGGACTCTAACAGATCCATCATCTTCACACACACACTACGTAACTTTCTCCACTGGCTCTCTACTCACTCAACGGAGACCTTTTTTTGCTCGAGACTTTCTCGGCTCCCCTCACCCGTGACCACCTCAACCACATTTCCCCTGCACTTCACCTCAACAGATCCATGATTCGCTTGACCAATCTCCATTGACCATCCTCCTTAACAAAGAAGGAACGCTCCACTATCAGCTTGAACATTCTTGACTTCCTTACCTCTAACACGAACTCTTGTTTGCATACAAAAAAAAGAGGAAGGCCAGCCACAAGAGGAGCTCCCAGAGTTTAACAACATAGAATAAGCTCCAAGAGGTAAGTAATGCTTTGTAATCGTGCTTAGGTGGGTTAGTCTGTTGCATTCCATACTTCATCTTACACTTGCTGTTAAAGATTATTTTTGCCATGCCTGTGTATGATTGTTGCTTGAAAATTCAAAAGAAGTGTATGTATATACCATAGTCATCTTTACCCCTCTCCATCCGAATCAGCTCTTGAAAAACAAAAAAAAACAGAGAAGAAATCGTTTCATCATCTCCATATGTTCCTCCACAACATCCATATCACCTCACCTATATTGTCACCCACCAACCATCACAACGATCCTTCAGCTCTCACACCTTTCTCAATTCCTCTACTCACTCGACGAATTCATCTCCTAAAAAAAACCATTAATCCCTCACGCGTATAGAGAAGGAAGTCGTTCTCCCATCCTACATTTTCCTCCACCACTGGAACAGAGAAGGAAACACCTCCAAAATCTCTAGAACCACTTCACTACATCATCTTCTTCATCTCTTTAGCATAGAAGCAATTTCTAAGATTCCATATCCTACCCCAATAACACACGCTCATCGTCACACCCAACCACAATAATAGAAACCCAAGCCTTCCTCTGGTACACGCCGCAACACATCAACAAACATAACCATCGTCATTTTCACACCCTTCACGATGCATTAGAGCTTCCCCGCACATTTCCTCTAAACCACCATCATCCAACCCGTAAATCGTCTAAGGCCATGAGAAGGCAAACGACGACCCTGACTAGTGGAGACGACACGGTTTGAGAGTGGCGGTCTGGATAGTGTTTGCGATGACGATAGGCGACATACTTCTAGGGCTTGAGGGCGATTCTGTGGTGACAGCTCATGTCGGCGATGACTGGGCACATCACGAACGGCGAGGGAGCCTCCTTCTTGCGCGCAGAGAGGAGCCGAGAATGGTTAAACGCCATTGCCGGCAGTGTTCGCCGGCGACGCCTTGGACGGAATGGGGATCCGCCGCGGTGGCTAGATCAGTTGGATGGAGGCGAGAGTGGCTCATGGCTACCGGTGGGGATAAGAGACTTCTAGGGTTATCAGAGCGAGAGGGAGAGAGAGGGGAAATGCTGTGGCCGGCGACGGTCGCCGGTGACTCTTTGGACGGACCGAGAGGGCCGTTGCGGTGGCGACTCCGTTTGACTAAGGCAGTGGTGTGAGGGGGTTCAAGAGGGGCTAACCCTTCGAGAGGGAGAGAAATCTCGAGCCTCTGCATTTTCTCAAGGCTGAGAGAGCTGGAAATGAATTGAAGGGTGTAGAACCCCAGATTTCGGAGCTTGGGGCTGAGACCACTGGACCGCCTGGGCCAAAAAAAAAAAAAAAAAACATTTCATGCACCCCCTGCTTTTCCTAATCCACGCCGCTTTCCAATTGGGCTTAGGCCCAATCTGATATTAGAAGTAGATTAGATTCGAATACCCCCTTTCTCTCACTCTCGCACCCCACTTTCTTTGGGCTCAAGCCCATTGTGTCAAATAAACACTTGCATTCCCTGCACACCTTTATTTCTACTAAATCTCATCCTCATCCAGTTTGGGCTTAAACCCAATTTGATTATAAAAATAATTTGGACACCCCCTTTTTATTTAGCATCTCTATAGCCCTTTTATTTACTTATTAATTTATTTTATCATTGCACTCTTCATTTTATCTTCATTTTTATTTATTTACCTTTTTTTTATTTATTTCCATTTGTATTTTTTTGTTGTTGTTGTTTTCTTCTTAAAATATTAAAAAATAAAAAAATTATTTTAAAAGGTTTAAGCACACATGCGACCATTCGTGTCAGCCTTGTGTTGAAAACCTTTTTCCTCTTCTTTTGCAAAAATAATAATAAAAATTATTTTAAAAGGTTTAAGCACACGTGCGACCATTCGCGTCAGCCTTGTGTTGAAAACCTTTTTTTCTTCTTTTAAAATAAATATTAAAAAAACAAAAAAATTATTTTAAAAGGGTTAAGCACACGTGCGACCATTCGCGTCAGCCTTGTGTTGAAAACCTTTTTTTCTTCTTTTAAAATAAATATTAAAAAAACAAAAAAATTATTTTAAAAGGGTTAAGCACACGTGTGACCATTCGCGTCAGCCTTGTGTTGAAAACTCTTTTTTTTCTTCTTTTAAAATAAATATTAAAAAAAACAAAAAAAATATTTTAAAAGGTTTAAGCACACGTGCGACCATTCGTGTCAGCCTTGTGTTGAAAACCTTTTTCTTCTTCTTTCAAAATTAACAAAAATATAAAACATCATGTTTTCAGACAATCATCCAAACGTAAAGCTAGAACTACGTAACCCTGATTTCTCAGTCTGACTGAGAATACGTAGGAGCAAGGTCAATCCTTGTCGGGCACAAAAAACACAAAAAAATATTTTGTTTATTTAGAGTTTTATTTTATTTTATTTTTCTTTTTAGGGGAAGTTAAATATTTTTGAAAACCACACTTTATTCGTGTATTTAATTAAAGGTACTGCTTTCGGGCAGGCATGTAGGGTGCTGTTACCTTTCCTACACGTAACCGACTCCCGAAACCAGAGTCTAGTTTTTCGTAGACCGCCTTATCCTTTTTTATGGTTTTTCCGTAGTTTTCCAGAATAAACTATGGTGGCGACTCCAAAATCTCTTTTTCGAAACTGTTTTTCTTTTTTGGATCGTCGTCGTCCCGTCGCGATTTTCCCGGTTGCGACAGGTACATTCCTGGCATAAGAAGGAGAGCTTGTTTGAAGCTATTTAAGCGGCAGGACTGCAAAGGAGCAAATTATTGTTGTGTTATAAGGACATTACCAGAGTGACTTGGGAGATGCTGGATGTGGTAGTGGAATTCCAGTATTTACATTTTATTCAATCACTTCACATGATAAATTTGTTGAGGAATTGGTTCAGATGTTTAGGCTGGAACTGTGTTTGAAGCGATTACTTGTTATGACACTTTAGAGGTAAAACAATTGCACTGGTCAACTCAGCTTTATGGCGATGAATTCGAAGATTTGATAGACTGCAATCTATATTGTGAAGTGACTCATGGACCAGTTCCACCGAGTTTCAAGGATGGAAAGTCTGACGTTACCTCTTTAAGATTTGACAACCAACCCAATCCTGAGATTTTACAACGTGGCTTGCACAGGCAAACTTACACACTCTCAAAGTGAATAAGATATTTACAATGGATGGCGAGCAAATGCATGTTAGCATTGATTAAAGCTTCCGTCAACTGAAATGAGTCTTTAACATTGAGTGACCTCGTGTTTGAAGAGAAGATGAATGAATAGACCTTCTAACATTCTCTTTAGACGTTTTCATAGTTGGTCATGCGAAAAGAGCGACTGGATCAATGTCTGTGGATAAAATTTGTTCAAAGGCCAAATTAGTATAATTGATGCCTGCATAGATAATATGCTCAATATGTTGCAAATATGAGGGATTTGGAAAAAACCTACAGACAACAACGATTGGGTTTGGCTATTTGGATTTTGAACATGGCTAAAAACTAATTTCAATTAAGTTATGTCATCAAATCAAATATTACGAGGTCTTTGCGCCACCCCAGGTTTACGAGGTTTTTGCGCCTCTCTAGGTTTACGAGGTCTTTGCGCCTCTCCAGGTTTACGAGGTCTTTGCGCCTCTCCAGGTTTACGAGGTCTTTGCGCCTCTCCAGGTTTACGAGGTGTTTGTGCCTCCCAGGTTTACAGGTCTTTGCACCTCTCCAGGTTTACGAGGTCATTCCGCCTCTCCAGGTTTACGAGGTCTTTGCGCCTCTCCAGGTTTACGAGGTCTTTGCGCCTCTCCAGGTTTACGAGGTCTTTGCGCCTCCCCAGGTTTACGAGGTCTTTGCGCCTCCCCAGGTTTACGAGGTCTTTGCGCCTGCACAGGTTTACGAGGTTTTTGCGTTTCTTAAGGTTTACGAGGTTCTTGCGCCTCTAAAAAACATTCAAAGGTGATACCCCTCCACAACGAAGTACACCTCTTAATTGAAATCAAAGGTGATACCCATCCATAGCGAAGTACAGCTCTTAAGCGAAATATAAGGTGATACCCCTCCACAACGAAGTACACCTCTTAAGCGAAATCAAAGGTGATACCCCTCCACAGCGAAGTACACCTCGTAAGCGAAATCAAAGGTGATACCCCTCCACAGCGAAGTACACCTCTTAAGCGAAATCAAATATGGTACCCCCATCCACGAAGTTCATACACCTCTCCAACGAAGTTCACAGGGTATGACACACCCGCCACAGGTGTCACGACCCTTCAGTAAAAATCCACAATGTTGCTACACTCTCTACCAGGTACGCTACGAGGTAACATTTTTTCCTTCTCTTTGGACCCGAACGAAATTAGTGTCTTTATCTTTGTTTAGCTTTTACTATGATAACACAAAAACCCTAAGGCTCATGTTATCTAGCAAAATCTAAATAAAGAGGGGCAGCTGTCAACACCCAATTTTGTCCAGGAAAGTAAATAATCAAAATTAAAGAATAAAAGAATAATAATTAATGGTGGGTAAAGGAAAAAAGGAAAAAGAAAATAATAAAATAATCTTCCTTAATGCAGGACACATAACTTTTCTTCCTTAATGTTTTTGAAATATTAGTTTAATATGGTAATAATTTGAATCAATATTATGGCAATAATGGTAAGCAATAATTAAAAATATATTGATATAATTTGTTGCATCAGTTTCTTCCTGAAGAGAAAAATAAGATTCCTTTTTTTAAAAATAGACAAATTTTCTGCCAATAATTATAATCAATGTCTTGAATATGATTTGATTTATTTTTCTTACAATCAAGACCATTTCTTTCCCTATTTTTCCATTGTCAATTAATTCTCAATTAAGGCAAGATTGTGATAATATTACAATGTGTGTATATAAATACGCACTCTGTGAAAGAAAAAAGAAACGGAAAAGAGAGAGAGAGAGACTTGCAAAAACAATAGAAAAAAAGAAAGAGAGTATAGAGAAAAATAGGTTCTCACACATAAGGGTTCTGTCAACTGCAATCACCAAAGAAGAAACAAGGGAGTACCGAAAGCTAAAAAGGTATGTCATATCTGCACCATTCTTTTTCTTTTTATTGTGCTCTGAACTTTTTTTTTCTAAAAGGTTTTTACTACACACAAATAATGTTTTTTAATAATAAAATGAAGGGTACGCGTCGGCCTATGGCTGTTTTCTTTCTTTTTCCCACCATTCTTAAAATAAAAGAATTACAAAATATTTAAAACCAAAAGGTCAATTTTGTTAAACTAAACCTTTTCACTTTTTGAAAAATGTCAAACAATCTATAATAATTTTCAAACAAACTCACAAACCTTTTTCTAGATAAAGAACTACGTGACCCCTGATTGTCCATTAATGGATATACGTAGGACCAAGGTAATCCTTGTTGGGTTCGTAAAACAAAAAAATATTTTTGTTTCATAATAATTTCTTTTATTTTATTTTACTTATATATTTGGGAAAAATTAAGTATTTTAGAAAACCACGTTAATTTTATACATTTAATTAGAGGTATTGCCTTTGCGCAGGCGCGCTAGGGTGCTAATACCTTCCTTACGTGTAACCGATTCTCGAACTTGAAAATCTCTTTTTCGTAGACCATGCTTTTGTTTTAGGGTTTTTCCATAGTTTTTCCATAATAAATTATGGTGGCGACTCCCAAAATCTTTTCTTATACCCCGTTTGTTTTCGGTTCGCCGTCCCGTCGTGATCCCGGTTGCGACACCCGTATATAATATCAGCAGGTAAACTTTTATCACCTTATACGTGGATATTATATACGGATCAATCCCTAGAAACCTTCCCGCGCAAAAGTGCCAAAGTTACATACGACTCTTTTATACGAATTTTCCGTATATAATGATATATCCAATTACATACGGATTTTCCGTATATAACGATTTCTCCCAATATCCGTATATAACATCCATATATAATACGTTTATTACATACGAATTTAATCCGTATATAATTATCCGTATATAACTGGCAATTTTCTTGTAGTGAGAGAAGATGCTTTCGAGACACTGTGATGAGCAAGATGCTATCGACCACAATAAGAAATGCTTGCGAGAGAGAAGATGTGAATGCTGCTTCTTAAAGCTTCACCCAACCTCCTTGCCTGAAGGGAAAAGAACAACGAATCATTGCATGAAAGAGAAAGCATGGCGGATAATCTATACCTGTTATAGAGTTAGCAGGTATAAAAAATATGGATTTTCTAATCTATACCTATTTAAGAGTTAGCAGGTATGAAAAAAAGGATTTTCTACACCGATTGCAGCCAATATAAAATATTTATATTTTATTATAATTATGTTATTATATCACTTTTTATACCTATTTTTATTATAACTATTTTTATTATAACTGATGTAAAAAATTTTATTATAATTACAAAACTGTCATCATACCACCATTTATACATGTTTTATACATGGTGAATTTTATCAGGTATAAAAAATAGATATAAAAAAGTATATTTTTCATTAGTAAAAATATATTCCATGCTCTGTTCCACTTTTTATTTTTTTGGTTAATAATAAAACGTGGTCTAGATAAGTTACGTAAGTGGTGTGCAAGACATGAATTTTGCATGATATTTGTAGAGAGAATCTTCATTGGAAACCAAAGAATGTGTCTACTAAACTAAAATATATGTTATCCATTGAATTTAGTTACCTTTTTCTAATGATTACGTTCTCCCCTCTTTTCCCAAGCTTTTAGCCATTTCACCTTGTTAGACTAGTTTTCCCCAATCATTGCTCTGGCAAGTGAAAGTCTTGCACAATGACCTGCCTTTATTATTACAAAAATAGTTTTTAATGTATGTTATGTTTTATTTTTAACGTCAGAAAAAACTCCAACATCGTATCTGTTCAAGTTAAAAATAGACATTTAAGAACATTAGTTAAATGGATGTTTTAAATGACGATTACCACAACATACAAATGACGAATTGACGATATTTCAAACTAAAATTGAACAATATTTGAAGTCTGTTACATTTTATGTCTGTCAGTGCATTAACAGATGTCAATGACAGCAGACTAGACCATAATTGGTATCCTTTGATGTTTGTTAGTATATTAATACACGTGAAATGTTGCTTTTTTTTTTTTTATATTTACAGTTTACCCTAACCTAAAAATTTACGGTAATAGATTATATATCAAAACTAAAGCTATTAGTACAAAATGTAACTATTAACACTAACTAAAACTATTAAGACAAAATTAAAATTTTCATAATCAAAATCTTGTTCTAGACATATTTCAAGCAAAGTTTTAATGTTATTGTGGGTCCTAACTACATCGTTTCAGTAGAAACGTTGTCCACTTCTGGCTTATTTTCTTCATAATGTCATCCATTATATGTAATAGATTATTGATCGCTGAAAAATTAACACAATTTCATTATGTATGAATATTAATGTTTAAAGTTTGATATGATCTCTAATACTCGGTGTAACCAAGAGTGGTGTTAATACTCGTTGTAACTAGGAGTGGTGGGAATACTCAGTGAGATCTTGGAGAGGCAAAATTCATGTAATCTTTGAAAAGATTAGTGGAACCCCTTAAGAATTCTTAAGAGAGAACTGGACGTAACTCAACTTGAATGAACCATTAAAATTTGTGTTTTAATATTTTCTTAGTTAAAATGTTTCCCATTTACTTATATTATAAAACCTAGTGTCTAATCATGTTAAAACTCTTACACATTCTCTTTGTAAGCTATAAGATGTTGTCTTGCAAAAATATTTTCAAAACACTATTCATCCCCTTCTAGTGTTTTTGCTGTAACTTCATCCAAGCCTTGATCACCAAAGACGCTACAACAAAATCGTGAATTTCCAATGAATTATTACCGGCGGTTGATGATTCATTGGTAAAACACATTTACCAGTAGACTTACCGACGAAGTAAGGGTTGGGTACTTACCAACAGGTTATGGTCATTCGTAATGGTGTTGGTAACTTACCGAAGGATATATCCATCGATAATACCATCGGTAAATGACATGGGTCATTACCGAGCGAGGATGATCATTGGTAAGTGCTTCGAGTTTATGAAATCAGAAATTGGGTTTCGCTTCCCACATTTTCAAATTCTCGAAAACCCTTCTTCCCCAATCTCCCCCAGTTCTCTTCTTCCCAATATCCCCCTCCATTGTTGTTCCTCTGCCCCTACCACCACTACGATGTTGTCAACCCCAATCTCCATTGCTTTCAAAGTTTGTCATTCCCCAATCCCCAATCACGAGCTTCCCTTTTCCTTTCTCCATTACATTATGTGTTAGTGGTGGATGCTCAATGGTTGATGGCCCTACATGACAAGGTTGCCACTATCGCACACGAGGGAGGCCATTTCCCTGGTCTGCCATGGAGGATGACTGCATTTTTGAATTGGCATAACATTTACGTTTTAGTTGTCGTGGAGTCTTGTTTGCTAAGGTATTTGAGTGGTCTAGTGCATAGAAATATTCTAGATTGAAGCAAATGAAGCAGGCTTTGCAAATGAAGCTAATGCCACATATGGTGCTTGGTGAAACTTGTTCATAAATATAGAATTAAGGCAGTATTCTATTATGAAACCTGATGCATTTGAAACCTAAACTAAAGTTAAGCTAGAATCATTTGAATTGGTGCATAATTTTATTTCTTTTTGTAATGGAAATGGTTAGTGCATGTTGTTATCCAATGAATGTATATATTGGTATTTATCATATTAGGCATTTTGAGAAACTAATGTGCATATTAAAAGTGAATTAGTGAATTATAGTTTTTTTATTTAAAATAGATTTGGGTGCAGAGATATTTATCTCCTAGTTAAGATATTAATGTCTTAAATATTGAATGTGAAATGATGTTTTGATCATAATTATGGGTGTGTTTTGGTGATTTGACATGTGCAACAATTTGGTGGTGATTCTAAGTGCTTAAAGAAACTACTGGAATGAATTCTATTTTGTTTGATTTATGACATATGCTTAAAGAAATTTCTAGAATATGTTGAACTGGTGATGCAATTGGGAACTATTATTTCTGGTTATGAAATATGATATTAGGTACACCAATTGAGCAATGAAATGCATATGCATAACTAGGGTGCCTAAACCAGAAACACAATTCAGTGTTTAATTCCAGTTTTAGACTATTCACCATGCTAAATGTCTTTGTATGTCCATTTTTAGTTGTTGTTTTCAATTGGTGGTATGGTTGCTTTAATTTCTGCATAATTGAGTGTTGCAAGGTCAAAATATGAATAACATTAAATATGTGTCATTTAGCAACTCAAACAACTTTGTTTCGATGATTTAAAGTTGCTAGAAAAGTCTAATTGGCCTTATAACCACGAGCAATTTTGAAACTGCTCAAGGTTTAGGTTTTTATTTGACTGTCACACCTGAGCTTTTTATATGTAAGCATGTTTATAGATATTGGGATAATAGATATGAACTAGACCCCATACGAATGTAGATATCCTAGTACGGGCTGCTGACAACCTTCACCATTAGCACCTCAATTTGTTTGAAGTGGCTTAAGTGTCACACCTGAGCTTTTTATATTTAAACGTGTTTAAAGATATTGGATTAGTAGATAGAAATGGAAGCAAAAATTGCAAAGGCATTGGATAGGGTTGCACTCAATCTGAAGCGCAAGCAAGTAACCCGATATACTGCACATTTTCACAACCAATTTTACTTCATTGGCCATCGTATGTGTCACCAACGAGCAAGGTTCCAGAATGGATGAGATTTAGTTGATGTAGAAACAAGTTGACAAATGTTGGTCCTCATATTCGGCAGAACTTAGGCGTTTTTCAAATTATAAAAGAGTGGGACACTAGAGCATTTGATGTTCTATAGGAGTGGTGAATGGTGTGATCTTCCTAAGGATGTTGTTGACTTGGATAAGAATGATCTTGAAATTATGAAGGTAGTTGTGTAGATAAAGTTAAATGAGTATCATCTTGTATTTGGATTTTTACATCTACGCAAAGTGGACCTGAAAACTAGCTTGCAAAAACCTATACCTTAGATTAATGATGCAAGTGACTACTTTTTCCCATAAGTTTATACTTACTCTGACGAGGAACCTTACAATTCCAGCAAATAGGAAAGTGGAAAACTAATGTTATAAGTTGAAATGAATAGTGGATCAATGTATATTGAGTTAGTGTAATGGGGAGCCCAATGCTCTAGTTAAGGGTATTTAAATTTATACTAAACTACTATCAATGATAAGACATTAACCTTGAATATGCATGTATGTTAGGTTATTTGATTGAATAAAGTTTGATACATATAAGTTGAAGATATATCTCACGTGAAGCACTCAGTGTGCATAACATAACTTTAATTCACAGTTTGAAATGGTTTTCTACATTGTATGATGTAAATGAAGTGATTAAAGGTATATAATATGCTTGGTAAGTGCTTATAAATTTTAAGATCTTGGTTTTTTGCTCTTTTGTGTAGGTCTGATTGTGTGAATGTGGGTATAGAATAACATTACAAATTGCATTGGTCTTTGTCAAGCATTTCCCGACGAATTTATCGAAGGATATATCTTTCGAAAATTACCGGCAGAATTATCCTTTAGTAATTACCGACGGACATATCCATCGGTTGTAACACTTCAAATTTCAGGGTGTCATAGATTACACAAAAATTGGTAAATGTCAAATTTTCTATAATTGCGTGGAAACGTATTTTTTTTAAAACCTTAACATTTAAGCATGCATAATTTATTCAAATCATAATAGTTCCAAAAGACTTGTCTAATTTAATTATTCAAAATAATGGAAGTAACGAAGGAAATGAAATAACTCTAATTACATTGTCTTAAAAATTAAAACACAATAACTTTAAATAAAAATCCCAAGCATGTCCCTCGTCATCTCTCAACTTTATCATACCTCAACAACATCTGCAACATCATTTTCTCATGTATAACACATTATACGATCAATATTGAGAATTTCATGCACAAAGACACAACATAAATGCTTATGAGATAAGTTACCGATACAACAATCATAATAACTGGATATAAACACAATGATTATATCATCCATAAACAACCTCCCTATACACAATAGTAATAACAATAGGATTCCTAATTCTCTAACATAACAATTCAATCATAACGAATTACTCGATCCTCAATGTTATCATGAACATCATAAACATAGACTAACCGTCTATCCTCTCAAAAGCACCTATGCTAACTACACAACATGATACCATCACTATCAACATAGCATCCTCTAGAGCATCATTGTCCTTCCGATCATCAACATGTGTACCACTATCATGAATAACCCCATCATGAACAACACCATAAGCACCGACAATACCATAAACAACATAATGGAAAGAATCAGTCTCACTATTGTACCCTACCTCACCCGCATGTAGTCGCTCCTACAAACCATTTGAAGCCTCCCCTACAAATTTTCTCGTGTAGTCCCATAATCCAACTTAGGAAAATGTATTCCTGCCACACAAGGACAAGAAAAACACCATCACCCCCACACAAGGAAGGTTCAATACCCGAATAACCCTTCCTTTGCACACAAGACCAAAGCAAGCACCAATCCGTAGATAAACTCAAGATTTACTAGGTACAAAAAATAGACCTAACCCCCACTCTTATGCTTATCAACCACATACTCAAGTATACCTTAACACTCACTCATGCTCCAATCTCAACCACAAGTCAAAATTGACCCTAAACATAACTACTAATCTCATTCTCTAATTATCACCACGTTGTACAGCTCCTCAAGCTTGGCCCACGTCCATTCTTCATCAAATTCGCCATTTTTAACAAAAATTCATTAGGAAAATCAATTATCATAAGTGATAATCGATCGATTATCATAAGTGATAATCGATTATTTTAGTGGCTTTAACACATCAAATTTCCAAATTCATCAGACATGAAAGGATAATCGATTATCATCCCAGATAATCGATTATTCTTGAGACAAAACTCAAACAAATGAGCACATGACCGATTATAACTAGTGATAATCGATTATTGTCGAATCAAACACACATCCTGGACAAAATTCAAGTGTTTAAAACATACATACATCAACCCTAGATCATGAGGGAACATACCCAAAAAATCATGCATGCATTCAAGCCTTACATACCCTTATGAACAGACTCTAATACATACAATACATCACTTGAATCGTTTAAAACCCATCATTATGCAGATTACAACCCAAACAAATCCAACATATTACATATGATCATCATACCACTATTTACAACATATATTTGTAAGTAAACCCCCCCCCCCAAAAAAAAAAATATACCTTTGTCCTCCTTTAGCATTAATAAATATTATCATGGGAAAATCCAACAAAGACTTACATATACTTTCATAGGAAAAACCCAATATAAACATGATATAAACCTATCACCATGCAAAACTTAGTCTCATACATACACATGCATCAAAACGACATTATCTTTCAAGATAATCAAGAGCAAACCCTATTCATCATTCAAACAAACAAGAAAACAAACAAAAGTAAGCTTCCCTATACCTTGGCCAATCCTAAGGCTTTATCTACAACTCCAAAACAATACCAATCTTTCCTTGCACTAAGGTTTTTTATAGCTATTCCTTTTCTCTCCTAGAAATCCTTTCTCTCTCCCTATCTCTATCTCTTTTTCGTTTTCAGGTCTGGAGTAACAATATGCAGTTTTCATCTTCTCCTTTTTATCTATTTTCACTCTATGTCTATCTTTTTTATTAAAATAAGATCTCTCACTTAATATCTAAAACCCACTAAGATTTTTTCTCAACCATCTTTTAAAATATCAACAACTATTAAATCTTACAAATATTCCTGTAATCTTCTTTTACATTTTTAGATTTTATATTATTTTGCATACCTTTATTTTCTGCACCCCTTAAAATAATTTATGCACCATTTAGTAAAGGTAAAAAGACATTTTTACCCCTAGGCCAAAAATACAATTAAAATCTAAGTTTTTGCTAAACTTTTTTTTCTAGGAATTGAACCCACAACCATTCAATCTTAAACAACATTCCTACCAATAAATCAACACGTCACATTGGTAATATCAACACACACCAAAATCATTGAATTAATAGCATATCAATCTTGTGTTGCACTTTATCAATAATAACATCAAATAATTAACATAACAATTATAATTCTAAGAAACACCTAAACATTAAACACCAATTACCAAGAAATAACACACAAATCTCAAACCCACTTTATTTTCTAATTATTACATTTTTCTCGGGTCTTACATCGGTAATTACCGATGGCCAATATCCATCGGTAATGGTTATCGTCAACGAAATTACCAAAAAATTATTGATTGTCGATAGGCTATCGATAATTATCAACTACCTACAGGATTTGGTCATTTTCGATGAATTGTATTTGTCGGTAATTCCAGTTTTTTTTTTGTCTTGGGAGGATGTGTTCTCGAAACTGCAGCTATACAGTAGAGGAGGAGGAGTTGTCGGCGATTTACAATGGATAACTTGTCGCCATTCGAAGAGGTTCAAGATTTCACAAAAACAATCAATCCAAATGAACAAAAATCACAACCAAGACAACATAGGAACATGCATTTGAGTAAAATGAAGAAAAAAAACTTTGATCATCAATGCACACATCGCCACAAGTGTTGGTTCGCTAGGAAAGAAAAAGTGTGAAGGAACATTGTAGGAAAATGGCATCACACTAGGTATTTTAATATTTTAGAACCATTTCACGTTGGATAAATGGGAACTGATGTCCTTAGATGTCAGATATAAGGGGAGCCAACATCAAATCACCAATAAACGTATGTTTTTGAGGGGTCAACATCAAACTTATCATTTTATTTACCAAAAATACTATCGATAATTCTTTACGTTTGTTTTTCTTGGACATACATTATATTGGTAACATTATAACCTCTTTATTTGTTAATGCTTCCATTAGAATTTCTTACTCTTATTATTTTCAGGAAAAAAATTACTTCGACACACTTGTATACTCATTTAACACATTATTTTTTATTTTTTATTACCAAAATAATGTCAAATAAGTGTAACTGTGTCAACCTACTGTTACCCTTATTTTAAATAGCTATACCTTTTTTTTTTCTTTTCTCACTATTTTTACTTGTTTAAATTTTTCCTCTTTCCCCTCGTTCCCCATAATTATGTTACTTCGTAAATGCTATTTTCTTTGCTTTGATCATTATGCCCTTTCTTAGCAATGCTTTTTCTTTTGTGAAAATAATTTACCATTACAACTGTACTATACAGAGTGTACCGGTCGAGCCATAAGGAGTTGTCCATGATTCGTCGTGGGACGTCGACCGGGTCACGATTCGCTGTCATGTGCCACCGATCGATTGGGCTAACCGGTCGGCTATACGACAATACAACATGTATTTTGGCAAGCATTAATGGTTGATTGATAGGGTTATCAAAATACGAATATACGATATTAATGAGTCATTAACGAGTTTTATTCGTCATTAACAAGTTTTATTGCCTAAAAATATATTGCATTAATGAATAACCTAACCAATGGACTTGATGGTTATCAAACCTATAAATATGAGGTCAACATCTAGGTAAAAAAACTTTTTCCATAATCATATTAAGCCCTTCTTTAGAAACATATCTAACTTGAACGTCAGAGTGTTTTCTGTAGGTCAACAACCAATCAAGAAAGAACAATTGAAGAGTTGGACGATCGAAAAAGAACGAAGAAGAGAAGAAAGATCGACCTCAAACCCTTTTAACTGAAACAACAACTAAGTTTATCTTTTAGCAATGTAGAGTAAACATATAAAATGTAGTGTCCATCATTTTAAGACATACTATGTTAGCAATTTGGGTCACTTATATATATATATATATATATATATATATATATAAAAGTAAATATTAAATATGTTAGGGTCATTATATTTTATTAGCTAATTTTATAAAGTGATCTAATTAAGATAAATATGACTAAGGGTATATTTGTCATGAAAGGTATTGTGTAGAAACCAACTTTAAAGGGTCATGGTTCCCATCTGTGAGCAACAACTTTCTCTTTATCCCCATCAGAAGAGAAAATCTAGAGAAAACTAAAGGTGCTTTACATATTTGGGAACTGGTTTATTGCTCATTAATTAGTATATGTTGATCATAAATTTCTAATAATTGGTATAAGAGCATGTTAATTTATGATTAAATGGTTAAACCAAATTTGGGAATTTTTAATTGATTACGAATTATGAATCTGTAACAGGGAAATTAAAAATCCAATTAAGAATTTTTTTATTTTTGTTTTTTGAATATGCTTCGGAACCCTAATTTGGGTGGCCCCAGATTGAAACTCTAAGAAATTTTCCTTTTCTAGTTTCCTTCTTCTTCTTTTCTGGTGCTGATGGAGAAACCAATCTTGAACCCTAATTTTTAAATTAGGAAAATTCCCTAATATGAACCCTAAATTGGAAATTCCCAATTTGAAACCCTAAAGCTGAACCCTAATTTTGAAAGTCTGGTGTTGTGCGTCTTTTTCTTTTCTCGCGTATTCCGCCCCATCAATGGCTTTCTTCTTCTGGTTCGCTGCTTCTCCTCTCTACCTTCGTCTTCAACTTGCGATGGCGCAACGTTTGGTGGCAAGGAGGTGCGCTGCTCGCGGTGGGGCTTCACGAGGTCTTTTGCGTTTGGTCGCAATGGTCTGGTTCTCTGTTTCAGACAGTTGCGTTACGGCGTTGGATGGCAAAAAGGCGCGACCCAGTGGGGTTTCATGGTGATGGCGGCGGCGTTGGATGGCACAGGTCGTTCACGCAACAGTGGCAGCGGCGGCCCGCATCGGCGACAGCGACCTGCAGCGACGATGGTGATGGCGAGACAGTGGTGGGGTGTTCCCTGTTCGCGTCTCGCGTCTCGCGTCGCAGCAATGGCGGCTTGCTTTGTTGTTCTGGTTTTCTGCAGGTTGATGATCTGGTTGGACGCCACCGTGATGCGTATAGCCGTTCTACGATTCTGTTTCGCAGTTTGGAGGGGCTCATGGTGGTGGAGATCTGTTTAACGCAGCGGTGCTCCCTGGATCTCGTTCACGGTTCAGATCTGATCTTCAACCTGTTTAATTGCTTCTGTTTGGCGTGATAGTGCTCGCAATTGGCCGCAGTTTGGTTTCTGTTCCGTTTTGGTTCTCTTGCAGAGGGGTTTCGATGGTGGTTCGAGCAGCGGCCGACGGCTAGGGTTTCTTCTGTTTGCGTCAATGGCTTGAGGGCTGTGACCCAGGCCCAATCTGGGAAGGTTCAATTAGGCTCAATCGGTCCAATAAGGCAGATCCAATTTTGGGAATTTTTTTTTGGACTGATATGGATCATATCAGTTTTTTGGTTTTTTATAAATTTTTTTAAAATCTGGTGCAGACCCAAATCTTGTGCAGATTGCTGATCCAATTTTGGATCATTAGATTTGGATTAAAATATAAGAGAACCTGATTTAGAATTTTTAATTAAAATTCTAAAATAAAGTGATATTAATAATTAATTATGAATAAATAATAGTGAAATTAATTATTAATTAGGATAAATAAAAGTAAAATTAATAATTAATTAGGAATAAATAAAATTTAATTTTGGTCTTGTTTATAATCTTTAAATGAGTTATTTATAATTAAGATATCACCAAAGTGAGTCTTTTTTATCTGGAATAGTTCATAGAAAAATTATAAATGTTTGTGTTTATGTATATCCATACGAGTATTGGTCGGTTCAAAAAAAGATTAATATTTGGTCGGATTGTATATGTACCTGTGATGGTAACATGTGATAATTATAAGGTATTTTATGTGTCAATAATAAAATCAATCCAAAGATATGTTTGTTATTGGACATGTTCTTATTATCAGTGTTGATCATTACACCAAAATACCTCTAGTAGTTAATATTATTGTCCAAAGACTTGATATTGATGGGGCATTGGGTGTCTTGAGATGGGATAGACCATTATTTGAATATATTTATATATAATTATTGATTTTACGATGTGAGCTTAATTCTTTTGTTTCTCTTGTCTAAAATACAGTTACGATAGCTTCAATATCTGCCAACTTAAATTCGGTTCCGGTCCTCAACGGTTCAAATTTTAAGGATTCGAAAGAAAACACAGAGATAATTCTTGGCTGCATGGATCTTGACCTTGCGTTAAAGATTGAGAAACCTACTTCTCTTAAGGACTCAAGCACCTCTGACGAGAGGAGAGAGTATGAGAAGTGGGATTGCTCAAATCGCATGTGTTTGATGGTCATTAAGCGCGACATTCCAAAGGTCTATAGAGGTACTGTATCTGAAGAAATTACAAGTGCTAAAGATTTCCTTGCTGAGATTGAAAAGCGCTTTCTGAAAAGCGAAAAGGCGGAAGCAAGTGCACTTCTTCAAAGCTTGACTTCCATGAGGTATCAAGGCAATGGAAATGTGAGAGAGTACATTATGGAAATGTCCTTAAGGCCTTGAAACTTGAGTTGCAAGAGGACTTACTTGTACATTTTATTTTGAACTCTCTTCCTATACAGTCTGGACAGTTTAAGATTTCCTATAACTGTCAGAAGGAGAAATGGTCTCTTAATGAGCTCATTTCATATTGTGTTCAAGAAGAGGAGAGGCTGAAGCAAGAAAGGACTGAAAGTGCTCACTTAACCAGTACCTCCAATGACAAGGGCAAAAGAAAGAAAACTGAGAATTCTAATGATGACGCTTCTAAAGGTCCATTACAAAAGAAACAGAAACAATTTAATAAATGTTTCTTTTGTAATAAAGTTGGACACATGAAGAAGGAATGCATAAAATATCATGTTTGGCGTGCAGAGAAAGGATTGCCTAAGCTATCAGAAGACAATTGATTCTGAAAGATGAATCTATTTAGAGATGTCAAGTTCATAGTGATGGAAGTGAAGAATGTTTTAGATTATTATTTTGTATTGGTTTTCTAATTTTGGATTTGAAAGACATATTGTACCATCATTTAGGCGAAATTTGATTTCATTTGTTTATTTGAACAAACTTTGTTATTTATGTTACTTTTGGAAATAATGAATTCAAATTTTGTTTTATTCAAGTTTTGTTGAAACTAATTCACTTTTGGCAAATAATAATCAATATATTCTTCATGAATCCTTAAATATGGAATTGTATGATATTAAGCATAATTTTTTTTTTAGGATATTGAGTTTGGGGGGAAGATTAAAGTTTAGAGGAAGAATCGTTAAAAGTTATCTGATTCATAAAGTTCAAAACCTCTAGTAAGTTAAGAACCTCTATAAGAACAAACTCAAGATCCTCATAAACATGTACTTCACGATGGGGGGATTCTCTAGTTGCTAAGGGAGACAAGTTTAGTCTCAATCAATGCCCAAAAGAAAATTAAGAAATTCAAGAAATGTAGAAGATTCACTATGTTTCAGCGGTAAGGAGTCTCTAATGTATGTCCAAGTATGTATGCATCCGGATATAGCATACATTATTAAGGTTCTAGGCAGATATTTAAGCTATTCATGAATGGATCTTTGGAAAGAAGCCAATAAAGTTATGAATTTTTCAAGAGAACAAAAGTTTATAAGCTCACATATAGAAGGTCAGACCAGTAAGAGATCATCAAGTATTCTGACAATTTTGTAGGATGCCAAGATAGTTTAAGATCCACTTTAGGTTACATTTTCATGCTAACTGGTGGTGTAGTTTCTTGGCCTATTACCAAGCAAACTCTTATGGCTTTATCCACTATGATTGCAGAATTTGTAACAACTTATTAGGCATCAAATCAAGGTATATGGTTGATTTATGTCATAGGGTTGTGTATTCTGAAAGGAATTAAAGACCAATCAGGTTATACTGTGACATCAAATCAGTCCTTAAAGGAAGAGTACAAAGTGGATGAATTTCCATAGAACAGTTAGGGACAAACTCCTTGATAATATATCATCTTAATAAGGCAATTACACTCAAGGACTTTCATGAGCATATTGCTTGTATGGGTGTTTTATAGTTTGAGGAATCTTTGGTTCAGTGGGAATTAGTCATCTTTGTGTGTTTGTGTTCTATGTTTGGTTTTAATGTATGCATACATTCTGATTTATTATCGGATATTACACTTTGTACGCTAAGGTTATTGTATTGATCTCATTAAGATAAAGTAAGGACCAATTGAAAATAGACGTGTACAGATCACCTTCATGTAATTTTTCATGCTACACATTTCATGATGTATCCATGTCATTTGATTCTGTCAGCATTAGTGATCACTATTGGTTTGGCTGCAATTGTTGCAATTAAAACTGTTTTGGTTCTACATGCGATTATAATCAATGAACGGGACTTTGGGATATACTTAAGGTATATAATGGCAATTTTGAGCTCATAAAGTCTAACACATTTGTAAGGATTTATATGGATATATATATTTGTGACCAATGGGAGATTGTTAGCAATTTGGGTCACTTATATATATATATATATATATATATATATATATATATATATAAGTAAATATTAAATGTGTTAGGGTCATTATATTTTATTAGCCAATTTTATAAAGTGATCTAATTAAGATAAATATGGCTAATGGTATATTTGTCATGAAAGGTATTGTGTAGAGACCAGCAATAATTATAATTTGTTGAAGGGGCCAAATTGTAATTATTGAAACTAAAGAATATTAACCGTCAGAGGTTATTTAAAGGGTCATGGTCCCCATCTGTGAGCAACAACAACGATTCCTGTTTCTTTCTCTTTATCCTCATCAGAAGAGAAAATCTAGAGGGAACTAAAGGTGCTCTACAGAAGGAAGACCATAGACTAATTTCAGATTGATCACAGACTAATTGAGGTTCATTAATTATTCCCAATGTCTTCAGGTAAGCTTCCGCTTTACTATTTGGAAACTGGTTTATTGCTCATTAATTAGTATCTGTTGATCATAAATTTCTAACATACTAATATTCTTCATAAAAGTTTATAATATATAAAAAGTAAAATAAATGAAAATCAAAAACAAAAATTCTGACCTTCACATGCTATTTACACATGTAGAAGTTTCTTGGTTTTCCATGGATTCCATTGAGGTCAATTCAGATGCAAAGCCATACAAAAGACAAAGAAAGTGTCTACGTTGTTTTATTAATTTCCTCCTTTGCATGGTCCATGCGCTATGATAGATGGCCATGCTTTGCTAGTGGTACGTAGTTTATTGAAAGATGGCACCAACAAGGTTGAACTTGTCCACTTTAACCACGACACGTTTATGCTTGACCACCCTTTATGCACCATCATGCATCATGTTCTTTTTGTTTTCCTCTGAGGAGGGCACAACCCTGACCTCATTGCCACGTGCATCACTGCATAAGATCGTGAAGACCATATTCAACTAAATTTGTATAGAACTAGTGTTTTCTTGGGCTATGACACTACTCATGTTTCAGGGCTCAGTTTCATGGTTATTTTTTTCGATTGCGTTGGTTTCAACCTATCACCTCATTGAATTTCTATCTTATCAAGTTAATTAAGCATTTAATCCTTCTAATATGGAGTCACTGCACCTGATAAAGATTAATAATATTATGAAACATATATACCAGACATGACATAGATATGAATATCATGGGTTACTTCCCAAAATTTAAGATACCGAAACATTATGGATGAATGCACTTTATATCTTTATATTTTTTTAATGGATAGATGTTAGTTGTTAGTTTGGTTAGTAAGAAAATTAAACTCACAATCTTTCTCATTCTTCTTACCAAACTTTTCAAATTAACCTTATATGTTTTAAATGTTAGTGGAGGGAGTTAACTTACAACCTTTCTCATCCTTTTTTCCAACTTTATATTTTTATATATATAATCATTACAAATAAAAACACATACAATATTGCTACAGCAATTGCAATTCCAAGGTGAACCACAATTTGAAACCTTACTCGGTCGATAAGAAACTTATGCTACTAAGCCAGTCATTCACATAAATTGATCAATCACCATTTTCGATTCCTTTTGGATTGTCCCTAGCATATTACATCATAAACCACCATTCTCATCCTCGTGATCGAAATAGAGACAAAGAAAAGAGCCAAAATTTTAACATTTCCTTCTTCTATCAGGTGTAAATAATAGGAGGTATCTTGTCCTTGGCTGTGTCTTCAAGTGACAACAATCTCACCATTATTCTACTTCTGGGTGACAAGACACCATGTGAGGTTTTATAACTGTAGCTGGCATAACATTTCACCGACCGTGTACAAGGAAATTTTATTCATACATCTTCATTCTGCACTGATTGACACTTTGCCGATGAGTTGAACTTACGTGGCTATGATTTCCACATTTCAGATGCTGATGATAAGGACCCCTTATCCCATTCTATCAGCTAATTCATTGTTCTTTTCCTTCTCTCAGTTAGCATTCACATTGTGTTTTCTTATATAGCTATAAACATCATAATGTTGCACTTAAACTTGATAAAAATTATCTGTTTTCTTAAAAAGTAAATTTGTCCAAAATAAGTCTTGTGGGTTCTATACATGCACTATGTTGTGTAGTCTCATGTTTTTGTTTTCCTTTTTTAGATTACACCAAACATGTAACAAATTACTTATTGCGTTCCGTCTTATTCTGCATACGTAACAGTTGTAACAAAGTTCTTCAGATTTGACATAGAAAAAGGCCATATCATTTATGGTAAGCTTAAAATATATGAAAAGATTATAAATTATGGGTGTTATTTGCACAATTTGTTTAAGCATATCTGCAATAAGCAAAAGGCGTGTGTATCTATATCAGGAATGTGCAGTGAAATGATTAGATTGAATACACTGATTATGAAGATTGTCAAAGTACTTGTGATTCTGTGTAACTAACTGCTAAGATGAAGCCAAGCACATGACAACATATTACGTGCGCAGGGGCTAGTTTGCTTTACGCAGTATATGGGACCTCCCTGCGTATATGCATGTTCAGTTATTTTGAAATTTAGTTTTGCCACTTTGTGAAATTGAATAGAGTTCAAACAAATTACCCATGTGAGTTCTTGGTCGCTTATGCTTAATATTTGGGACCACTTTCATGTGCCAACTTGCAGCGATGGCTCATCTTCAGAATCTGAAATTGGCTACACATAGTCACTTTGTGGTCAACAAGTTTTGGCTAAAATGGTTCTTAACAAACTATATATGCTTCTTCTTGTTACATAGCCATTTCCTTGAGCATTTTAAGTGGGTTACAAAATCCTAGGTGTGAGAAGATTACTCAGGAAACTAAATGGCTTCACTATAATAATTTATCTGACCATGTTGTGTATATTTGAAGTTGCAGGTTGTATTATTGTGTCCCAGTGGCAATGCCTGATAACCAAACAATCTTTATTAGTTTCAATCTTGTCCTTTCAGTTTTGATAACATGGTTCTTACATAACAAATACTTAACCATGCTAGTGTGCTTGTTACATGTTGTTTCCATGAGCTTTTTATGTTTGGGGTAGTTACATGTCAGAACAGCAAACAAATAGTTATCTTTTTATCAGTTACAAATAGTTACTTTTCCATGGATGTTTGGTTTTTTGTAATCATGTTAAGATAGATACCTACTAAATGGTGTTTAGAAAAACAAATTTAAAGTAACATATTTAAACACAAATCAAATACTTTCGGATTACACCAAGACTTAATAGAAAATTAATTTTTGAATTGAAACAATTTTTTCTTTTGTCCAAAATAATAAAATCCATACAAAATTCCACTTTTAACCTGCTTTTCTTTTTAACAAAAATCAATTCTATTAAGACTTATTCAAAGAAACAACATAGATTATAACCAAATTCTCATTTAGGTGGATTGCACTTAAAGTTCTTCTCCCTTCCCTCCAAAACGCAAATTCTGGGGGTATGAAAGGCTGTGCACGCGTGAAATTAAATGGCATTCATTAAATGCTCAATAAGCCAATTGAGTCACGTCAACGATTCTAATATCTGTACCATGACTCTAGTTGAATAGTATTCAACTACAACAACAACAAAAATCAGTTAAGACAGTACTTGGAATAAAAATGGCAGGTTAATATGGAGAATCACTCACAAGTCAAAACCAAGGGAACAGTAAAAACAGCAGAAGCTTCTCATTAGTAATGGAATGAAAACATGGCAAATGCAAAACTTTTGCACCTTTCAGCACAGGCACTACAACAAACTCTTAGCATTGAAAGAAGGATTGTGGAAGTAGTGAGGAATTGAAGTTTGTCTTAGCAGTAACTTAGAGGAGATAAATTCATGTCTACTAGAACGCAAGTTACAGTGTGCTATAATTCAACATTATTGACCATGATATATCATCTGTGACAAACACATCTGTAGTGGTATGGGCTATTAATTGGGTCATTTCCCTCTACTGGAACTTGCTCAGCTCTGCATTTATACTTACAACCTCTACACTCATTGTACGTACAAGTTGGTGCTGTGGATCCAATCATCAGTCTCCCAGAAATCCTCATTTTCCATGCCTCATTGCCATCCTAAGATTCCACATATTCAATGCAAGAATTTAGCTGCAAATGGAAAATCAACCAAGAAATTCAAAAGGCTAATCCATGTTTGGCTCACCTCCAAACTTGGCACTCTTTGGGGTTCAGAGGATTGAGGTAACAACTCTTCTGTTTTAATTCCTGAATCAGTAGTGACAAATTTAGGATACACCAAAAAGTACATTCTCTAGAAACTTTTGGCAATAAAGTTCATGAACATGAAGAAACTGTGTCAGCCTGGATTACTTATTACTCTTCAAAGTTGAATACAAAACACGCAAGAATTAAAACATCAGTAGCACCTGACAACTGAAAAGTGATTTTCTTTAAAATCCTGAGGAACTCTACATGAAGAAAACTATTAATAGAAGTACCACAGTCAGAAGAACCAAGATAAAAGTATAGAGAATGTAGTAGAAAGCATGGTGAGAGGTAAAAAGCAGGTGAGTGAGTGAGTGAGTGAGTGAGTGTTGAGAAATGAAAAATTGATGTAGAAGAGTGTGACATGACTATGACCTTGCGTGAATTTAGCTGCAAGAATTAAGGTGAAGAATAGCAAGAGTACTTCAGGTAGTTTGGTGTCTCCCATTGTGGCCTTTTGGTGTTGTAATAATAACGATGAAGGGGATATGAGTGATGATAGTGAATATATATGAAGGGATAAATGAATGAGTTTGAGGAAAAAAGATAAAGATTGAGGGGAAGGAGAGAGATAACTGTGTTTGTGGTGAATTAATGACCATAAGAGATAGACTGGCAAATTGTGCAGTGAGACAGAGGAGCATGATCAAGAGGTACAGAATGCTACCCACAGTGGCTAACTCATGGTGGAATTCTAGACCCAACCAGAATTACAAGAGTGCCCATATCCTAGTTAACCTGGCCATAGTGAAGATAGTGAAAGGTTTGACCTTTTGCCGAGGCAAAAGTGGTGTTTCCATGCAAAGAATCATTTGGAATGGCCAAAGCAATGTAATGATATGTCGACTACCCAACGTGCATCCAGGGTTCTCTGTTTTGGATGTGCCTTCAGATTCCAAAGAAAAGATCTTCAATAAATGTACAAAATCATATGGACAACAATTCTTTCTAACTTCAGACTCTCATTTAATGTGGTCGATAGGGGTGTGTTGTGTGTGTAAGTTGACGTTGTCATGTTTTCAACATTACAAATCAATGCTCAATTCTCAATAAACCAACACTCATTAAGTTCGCTTGAAATACTTGTGTTTTCTTAGGAAATGATGGTTCTGAATTTGTGTTGTTACATCATAATTTTGTGTACTGACTTTCAGAAATCTGAAGAAACTTCTTGGTTTTACTAGTTACAGTAAAAGAGTTATAAGGAGGAAGCCAAGTACAATTTTTGGACTCAGCTTCAACTGAAATTACAGCCTAAAGTGATCCCTTGCACCTATCAGTTTTACAGGACAAAAGTATCAACTATTTCTCAGTCTCTTTTCACTGTGGACTACAGCTTCTTTTTCTAGGATCTTCGAGGAAATTTCTGTCAAGGGAAGGTAGTAAAATCATTATCAATTAGAGCCATTTCCAAGTATGTGTTCTAAACAATGCACACATTTTCTTGTGGACTGTTATCCACGTGTTTCTTAGCATCTTTGATTAAAATGCTCAGCGTAAGTCAAAACTACATTTTTTTTTTCTCTCCCTTGTCTTTTTTCTTATAACATTATTACTTGATGAAATGGAAATTGTTTAACTTGGTGATGTTTCCTTCTCTCATTCAATGGTATTTAGGGAAATTTCAAGTGACATAATGCCGACCATGCTATCATTGCTGAATGAAACATACTTAATAAAGCTTACGAAATTTATTGAACTCGTGAAACTGAAAGGTGACATTTGTAACAGCTTTGTTATTTATTTTAATAAAATACACGCAAAAAAACAACTTATCTAAGAATTTCTCTTATAAAAATGTCATAATTAATTTTATAAATAAACAATTAGAGCAACATGTTTATATATAAATATTTAATTAAGATGATAGTGAGCATAACTATATAAGACCACTACAAGTATCATTAATTCTAGTATTCAATTACATTTGACTTAATTTGCGAGATGTATCCTCTGCCATGTCGTAATCTTTATGTTATTATAAGGGATGTGTGTCACCATGGTCATTGTAAAACCAATTTTCTGAATAAAAGGGTAGAGAGAAAAGAAGTTTTTTTTTTGTCTCATAGTCTTTTCTTTTCTTAGTTCCTTTTTCTTTCACGTCTTATATCAATTGGTGCTTTAATTGACCAAACAAAAAGTATTGAGAAAGCCCTCCAAACCATTCTACAAAATTGACATCCCTCGAAACACAATTGGACAATATCAATGCCAAAATGAAGCTCGTTATGTCGCTTTACACAATGCCATGGATACCTATCACTACCCTATTGTCCAATTTCTCCACTCAACACAACCACCAAACTCATCTTTAGACTCACTCAACATCCTTTTATCTATTGATTGGCCTTCACGCCACTATTCCCCGTCATTAGGACTCGTCTCCACTGTTCTCCCACCTGTTTCCACCATGTTTTAAAAAGCTTTCACCATAGTTACATCTACCATTCCCACTTGTTTCCACCACCCTTTAGACCATAACTCCGACTTTTTTTAATATGGCTTGGAACCATTGAACTAGCTTCTTCAAGCTGACCAATACTTTCAATTTGACCATGTTTCGTGGAATTCCCGTTTAAATATTGTTGCTTTTTATATGAAAGGAGAAACTCTGGATTGGTAAAAGTAGATGTATCATAATCACCAACGTGTGGATAGGGGTTCTTGAGCATTAAAGTGAGAAAGATGGCAAAGGTTGTTAAAGAAATTAGTGTGTCATACCTGATGAAGAAGATCAATTATGATAATGGGTACCTACAGATAATTAGTACCTACAGATAAAGGTACTACTGAGATCACAGGACATTTGGGATATAGTGGAAAATGGGTACGATGAACCTGATGAGGACAAACATTTGATAGTAGCACAGGTCACTGCATTGAAGAAAATACGAAAGAGAAATGGGTCGGTGTTGTACTTTCTCTACAATGCAGTAGACAAGTCAAGATTTAAAAAAATAGCGAATGTGTCATCAGTAAAGGAAGCTTGAAAGATTCTGGAGGTTGCATACAAAGATGAGAATCGTGTGACATAGGTTCAAGTACAAACTCTCATAGGGGAGTTTAAACACCTGAAGATGAGAAAAAAGAATAGGTAACCAAGTACATAACTTGGGTGGAGAAGGTGACCAACCAACTTGACAAGAATGGAGAACAAATACCACCTAGCCAGGTTGTTGGAAAAATCTTGAGATTACTCAAAAGATTTCGAGAGTATCGTGTTCGCCATCGAAAAATCGAAGGACTTTTCAGTTCTCACAGTGGATGAACTTGTTGGGTCATTAGAAGTCCAAAAACAAAGGAAAAAGAACTACGACACTACAACCGAAACTAAATGTGAACGAAACTCAAAACACTCAAGGTCGAGGTCCTGGAGGCAAAGGATGAGGAGAGGACAAGAAGGACGTGACAAAGGTGATTTTGAGGATGACAGCGAAGAGCAAACTCGTCAGCAAAATTGGCATAGCTGAGGACAAGGGAAAGGCCGAGGAGATCGGTTAATAATGGAGTGTTTAAAGTGTAGCAAACATGACCACTATGCAAACAAGTGTAGATTAGGTAAATGCTACAACTGTGGTAAGGTCGACCACAATGCAAAGTATCGTCAGGCTGAGACAAAGGGGGGGAGGGGGAGGGGGAAGAAATCTCCTTACTGAAGATGCAAAGGAAGAGATGAAAATCTTGTTGATGACAAGAAGCCTTGAAGATGTGCCACCGAGTTGTGGAGAACTTAAGGTGAGCTATGGAGACATTAGGTTGAGCTTTGGCAAGCTTAAGCCAGGTATGGCTGAGTTGCTTGATGTTGGGCTTTTTGAGAGCCCAGTAATGTTGTATGAGAGCCTGAAAATGTTGTCTAACAGCCATGCAATGTTTTCTAAGAGCCCAACAACACGAATGAAGTTCCTTGTTAGCTCGGTGGAGACAGTTGAGTTCAAAGCTTGGTGAAGATGAAGAACTTGGCAAGTGACAAAAAGAGCTTCACAAGTAGCATAGAAAGGCCAACGTTGGTGGTTAAAACCTAGACAGAGCTGGAGGTGCTTTGACATCCCGGTGCAAAGCTCAGTTGAGAGCATGAACAACCCAATAAAGAAGTCGACCAAGCATGTAGAGAAGTCGATCAAGCATGTAAAGAAGTCGATTAAGAATTTTAAGAGCCTGACAATGAGAAATGAAGGCCTAGCATTGGCTATTAAGAACTCAACACAAAGCTCGATAAGAAGCTCGATCAACTAATTGGAGAGCTTGAATGATTATGTGTGGAGACCAAGTAGCCCGGCTGAACTTGAGAACAACCTAGATAGCTTGGTGGTACCTCTACACAACTCGGAGCAATATAAAGGGAGCTTGGGTAGCTCAGTTGTTGATGATTTATGTAACACCCCATTTTATGATGCAATGATTACGAGTAAAAATTTAAAGTTTTAAAATCCTAATACCATTGGATATCGACCAAGCTTCCTTGGTCTTCTAAGGTCTTTTTCACCACAAAGTAAGATATCTCCACAGTAATTACCATTGGGTCATCTTGGCTTGAATATGGCACATGGAAGTCTTCGTCCATGAATTAGATGTTAGGCATACTTCATGGCACTCAGGTGACAACATATGAATGGTTGACCTCTCGTAGATGCTTCTTTGTAACGTTGACGATGGTGTTATTTACTCCCCACAAGGGGGCATCTTAGCTACGTTCAGGGTTGAGATCCCTTCTTTCAATTTCTCCCTTGTTGGGCCTTCTTTTCTTGTTCCATGGTCAATCACGATAATGATTGTGATCTGTTGAGACTTTGGCAAGTATACCAAATCGTTTCAAGTAATAGAACCGGTAAGACCGGATATCGTTTCCCAAGAGACTCATTTCACTAGACAATCGTATAATTTCTAACTAATCTAGACTAAAGAATTCTTCCATAATTTGGGTTTTAGTGCAATTAAAATAAACATGAAATATAAATGATAAAAGTGATCTTAGGTACTCAAACACTTGGAAATGGAAAGAGTAGAAATGATATGGAATGGTATTGTTGGGGTATGATTTCACCTACTTCACTCTTATGTATAGAAAATCACTTCCTCTTCATTAATATGTCAATGTCAATCTACTAATTTACTCAAACCTCAATCCCTTGGTAGAAAGAGCTTAGACTTCCTCATTAGGCTTCAATCCCTTGGGAAACCTAACAATTATTTCCACATTAAGAAATGAGATTTTAAAACAACCAAAGGTCCTAGTTCTATCCCTAGATACTATTTCCTTTAGGTGTTTAACTCATGTCCAGATTTACCCAACATTTCCCAATATCAAGCAAACCCTGAAATCATGTCATGGGTAGCAGCTTCACAACAAGCATTAAAAGAAGAAATTAAAAACTAACAACCAATGAAAGAGGCATATATTCATTCAAAACATAGTAGTTTACATAAGAGTTCAGTGGCTACATCAATCCCCCAACAACAATGAAACTAGCTCTCTATGAATGGAGAGCTCAATCTTACAACAATGGTGGAAATGGAAGAAGGAAGAAGACCCAAGGATGAAGAAGGACTATTGCCACAGCTCCTAGCTCGCCTCTAAGAGCTCCAAATGAGAGAAATCGTGTTTGGGCAGCCAAAGATAGAGAGCTGGTCGCGTTTTCAGCTTAAAAAGACCTATTTTTGCCACATCAGCGTCGCCACCGCTCCACTGCACCTCAGCTGCATCCCAGCGGCAGCCTTCTAGAGAGCAGGGCGCTCAGCTGCACCCCAGTTACAGCTTTCCAGAGAAGAATGGGGCTCAGCTGCACCCCAACTGCACCCCAGCGGCAACATTAATCTTTGCTCAATATTTCCTCTCTTTACATTCATTCGAACTTTGTGGTTCTTCCATTCTTCGGTTTGACTAACAAGCTTCATGTACACGATCTAACAACCAAAAAGTGGGGATTAATGGTGAAATTTAAATCAATTCAACTCAAGATGTAGCTACTTAGAAACTTGACAAATTGAGGCATGAAGAAGGTACAAAGCTAAGAAAGAGTTGACATTTTCTCTCAATTCAATACTTAAATCATGGTAAAATATGTCATTATCAACTCCCCCAAACTTAGAACCTTGCTTGTCCTCAAGCAAAAGGTATCTGGCTCTAACGCAAAAAATATTTTCACAGACACAGCATAATCCACAACACTTGCTAAACTTGAAACGACTAGAAATGTGTAACAGATTAGCCTTCCACTGTGGTGCTCACAATACATTCAATCAGTCAAATGCCGCATTTTAAAAGAGATCAAAAATCATGGCAGAATGCTTTACTGAATGATGTAGAACCAATCCTCACCCAAGGTAGTGTTTCACTCTAATACACTGGTGTATGAAGATGTGTATCTATCACTCTACTATCACAATATCACACAAATCAACTTTGCCATTCGTTTCAACCAAATTAAACACATTCACAAGCAAGTCAACATCACAAGGACTTTCATTGGCTTGTATTGAGGTTGGGCTAAGAAAGAAACATGGTTTTTCTAGGTAACAAAGCACCTTGAGCTAAGAGATTAAACAATTCAAATTATGCACATAAGTTCCTCTTTTGCTTCACTAAAATTACAACCACTTTCTGACTTAAATCCCAACTTTCTTTCATTCAATTATTTTTCTTTATCTTTTTATTTCTTCTTTTTCCTCATTTTTCTATTTTTCTCAATACACCCTTACAGAACAAACTCCCCCAAACTTTAAACCATTCTTCTACAGCAAACATGATTACTCTATTCAGCTCAAGGTAGGGAAATCAAGGAATTTTCATTAGGTTTGAGGTTCAAAGAGGGAAAACATCTTTCATTAAGGTCCAAGAGGTTTGTATTGGCTTATTTGAGGTAGAAGAAAAACATGGCCTTGATCATGTGTGATAAGCAAGCAAATGATTGAAACTAGAGAAACTCAGGCAAAGTCAGTTATGATCTAACATGATAGCATTCACAAGAAAAATTCAAGGCACAACATCTCACAGGGTTAACTCAAGGTTCCACAAACATCATTAGGCAACTGCCCTGAATATTGATCGCAGTTAAACAAAAAGCATTCTCAGACTGTTCATGATGAAAACAACCACAATTTGAACTCAACTACACAATCTCAAGCATCATTTCACATTCAAGCATCAATATTATGGATCAGCATAGTCTATCAAGCCAGATAACTCAACCAAAACTTCACACAAACTGGAAAGTAAGAGTTCATTCAAATTTAAAAACAAGCAAACAAAACATAAAAGCAAAATAAAAGGTCATGTATGAGTAGAGAAGCCTCTAGATCTAACTCATGAAATGATATCATCGTTTTCCTCAAGATCATCATCCTCTACACCAGCTACTGGTCCACCTCCCCAGTAGAATGTGCCTGGTCTCTAGGCCAAATGGCAAGAAAACTGATGGTTGATGTTTGAAAAACAAGTTTGGAACCAAAATTAGCACAAAACCAGTGGTATAGAAGCATGAAGCTTGATAAAACATGTAAAACAAAAGGCTAGCAGCAAGCCCCACTTATAACAGAACCAAATTACAGAAAAAAAAGGAGTGTTGTCCAGGTGCATCATAGCTGGGCTGCACAGGTTTTGTGCAGCTGAGCGCAAAGTGTTGTCCTGGTGCGCCATAGCTGGGCTGCACAGGTTTTGTGCAACTGAGTGCAGAGTGCTGTCCTGGTGCGCCATAGCTGGGCTGCACAAGTTTTGTGCAGCTGAGCGCCATGTCAGAAAAATGCAGAAAAAGCCATATACTGGTGTAGAGTGCAGGTGCAGCGCAGGTGCAAATGAGCGGTAGTCTGCAGAGTTTGTTTTTGCTGGATTTTGGGTTTTAAATCTTGGATTTTCGACATTTGCATGCATTCAATATCTTTCAAACTAAATGATCATGTTTCTTCTACTTAAAAACACCAAGAATGCACCATGAAAACAATGAAATGCATGAATCTAAAAGATGAATGATAATGCACCTAACTAAACATGTCAAGACCATGCTTTTACACAAAGCACATATCTAACTAATTCAAAACACATCATTGCACCCTAAATGTTCTAGAACATATCAAAACAAACAAAAATACTCCAAAACATACTCTTTCACAACAACACTCAACAATAACAACCATGCAACTAGAAACAACATATAAGTTAAAATGCAAACTAACATGCTCCAAAAGAACCAAATCAAACTAAAACACTCTAACTCAAATTCAGACAGTCAAAACACACTCGAACAACAAAATTACACACAAGAAAAAGGTTAGAAAGCTGGGGTGCCTCCCAATAAGCGCTTGTTTAACGTCATTAGCTTGACACCAATACGCTCAAGTTTGATTTTTGATGTTGGTGTGTTTCTTCCTTTCATGACACCAACATAATCTCAGCAATTTTCTTGTCACCAACTTGACTCTCCTATAGTAGGGGGCCTCAATTTCAAGTACCCCATTTGCCTTTATCGCCTTGATAACCCATAACCAGTTCTTCATCTTCACTGGTTTACCAGGTTTGGGTTCATTACTTTCTACAATAGGGTGTTGGTGAACAAGTTTCTCTTCTTTATCTCTATCCTCCTCCTTCACTTTTGGAGAGAAACAATTAAGGCTCTTTTTGGCCAACTTGGCAACTTGCCTTGGTAGACTAGCAACTGATAGAACTTCATTTGTTGCTTCAAGACTAACCTGTTCCTCTTGACTTTGTTGCATAGTTTCGAAGACATTGAAAGTTACCTCTCTCTTGGTTTTTTAATTTCAGTACTCCCTCTTCCATATGAATGACAACCTTAGCTGTCTTCATGAAAGGTCTTCCAAGGATGAGTGGTATCTCAGCATCCTCCTCCATCTCCATCACAACAAAGTCCACCGGGAATTGAAGCTTATCAACTTTTACCACCACATCTTCTACCACACCATAAGAATATTTGATGGTCCTATCTGTCAACTGAAGCATCATTCTTGTTGGCTTGGCTTCAAGGCCACCAATCTTTTTAAGTATAGATAGGGGCATCAAGTTTATGCTAGCCCCTAAATCAATAAGGGCTTTTCCTATATAATGGCTTCCAATGGTGCATGGAATGGTGAAACTCCCCGAATCTTTAAATTTTGGAGGGAGAGTCTTTTGCATGATGGCACTGCAATTTCCCTGCACTTCAATTGTATCCTCATCTAAATACTTTTTCTTCTTCTTGAGGATTTGCTTCATGTACTTTGCATAGGCAGGAATTTGTTGCAGTGCTTCAGTCAAGGGCATAGTGATCTCAAGTTGGTTGAATATTTGCTTGACTCGAGCCAATTGTTTCTCCTTTTCTCTATTGGAAGGATTTTTCGGGTAAGGAAGATGTTTCACAATTTCTTTTTCTTTTTGCTTTTTCTCTTTTTCTTTTCCTTTATTTTCTTCATCGCCACCAACAATCTCTTCTTCTATTTTTTTCTCTTCTTGATTTTCTTCTTCATTCTTTTCCTTTTCTTCTTTCTCTTCTTCTTTCCTTCCAACTTCTTTCCCACTTCTTGTGAATATAACATTACACTCTTCTTTGGGGTTGACTTGAGTATTTGCAGAGAATTGTCCCTTTGATTGATTTGCCATTTGCATAGCCAACTGACTGACTTGCACTTCCAAACTCTTTATAGATGCATTAGTATTTTTCTTGTTTTGGATTGACTGCTGCATGAACATCTGCAATGTTTCTTCAAGTTTTGAAATCCGATCATTTTGAGATGGATAGTGTTGAGCAGGTTGGTAAGGATTTCTACTGCTTGAGGCTTCTTGAGTTTGCCTCCACCCTTGATTGGAAGGATTAGGGAAACGGTTGTTGAAGAAGTTTTGTCGTCCTTGGTTCCCCATATAGTTTACTTCTTCATGTTGGGAACTACTAGGAACTTGACAATGACCATTAAGATGGTTATCTCCACAAAAATCACATCTCATCACCTGGTGATGCGGTTGAGCATGAGCTTGCATTGCTTGCAACTACTGAGGTAGCTTGGCCATACTTTGGGTCAAGAGCTCCATTTGTTGGGCAAGAAGTTTGTTTTGTGCAAGTAGTGCATCCTGAGCATTAAGTTCATAAACTCCTCTTTTCTGTACTTGTGTTCTCCCATGTTGACTCCTCATGTCGGTAGATGCCATATTTTCAATAACAGCAATGGCTTCATCAGTAGTTTTGAATAGAACCGAACCACCAAAGGATGCATCAAGTATCGTCTTTGTATGAGGTTGCAACCCATTGCAGAAGGTTTGCAGTTGCATCTCTAAGCTAAAGCCATGACTGGGACACTTCCTCAATAAAGCTTTGAATCTTTCCCAGGCTTCACATAGTGGTTCATCTACTCCTTGGACAAAAGTAGCAATTGCAGCCTTTATCTTTGTGCTCTTAGATGGTGGAAAGAAGCGAGCAAGAAATTTGTGTTCCACATCCTCCCAACTGGTCAAACTTTGATTAGGTTGTGACTGAAGCCAAGCCTTTGCTTTGCCATTCAGAGAAAATGGGAAGAGTCTCATATACAATGCTTCTTCCTCCTCCCCCATTATACCCACAAAGCCACACAACTCATAGAAAGTGACCAAATGAGCATGAGGGTCTTCATTGTCCATGCCAGAAAATTGATTTGAACTAATTAGCCGGAGTAGAGCAGGCTTCATTTCTGCAAGCTTGTCACTCATAGTGGGCCTCACAATGCTTGAGAAATTTCTTGGGCTAGTGTAAGCAATAAAGTCCCCTATGGTTCTCCGTGGAGGTGGTCTAGGTGGTCTTGTGCCAGCCATATCATTCACAACAGAAGTATCAAGAAGATCAAAGGATTGATTGTTGAAAGAGGTTGAAGATTCAGGGGCAGTTTGTTGACTAATAGCTCGTCGTTTCCTTGTGTCACTATTGTTTCTACGAGTTGTTTTCTCGATCTCAGGGTCAATAAGGAGTGGTTCAAATGACATAGTCCTCCATGTACGGATATTTCCCTGCATACATTGGAGAACAACAAAACTCGAGCCACAAGTTAGCCCAAAAGTATAGAGATAGTAATTACAATAAAACAAAACTTTATACACAAAATAATAAAGTCTAAATCGGTTAAAAATCACACAAAAGTCTAGTTTTAAACACCGAGTCCCCAACAACGGCGCCAAAAAACATTAATCCCCCAACAACAATGAAATTAGCTCTCCATGAATGGAGAGCTCAAGCTTACAACAATGGTGGAAATGGAAGAAGGAAGAAGACCAAAGGATGAAGAGGGATTGTTCCCACAGCTCCTAGCTCGCCTCCAAGAGCTCCAAATGAGAGAAATTGTGTTTGGACAACCAAAGATAGAGAGTTGGTCGCGTTTTTGGCTTAAAAAGACCTATTTTTGCCACATCAGCATCGCCACCACTCAACTGCACCTCAGCTGCACTCCAGTAGCAACCTTCCAGAGAGCAGGGCGCTCAGCTGCACCCCAGCGGCAGCCTTCCAGAGAGCAGGGTGCTCAGCTGCACCCCAGCTACAGCTTTCCAGAGAACAATAGGGCTCAGCTGCACCCTAGCAGTAACATTAATCTTTGCTCAATATTTCCTCTTTTTACATTCATTCAAACTTTGTGGTTCTTCCATTCTTCGGGTTGACTAACAAGCTTCATGTACACGATCTAACAACCAAAGAGTAGGGATTAATGGTGAAATTTAAATCAATTTAACTAAAGATGTAGCTACTTAGAAACATAACAAATTGAGGCATAAAGAAGGTACAAAGCTAAGAAAGAGTTGGCATTTTCTCTCAATTCAATACTTAAATCATGGTAAAATATGTCATTAACATGATCCTCCCTACCCATATCCTTTTCACGAAGCAACATAGGTGTTCAATCTACAACAACTATTTGATTTTATCCTTGAGTGCTTGACATTCCTCTATCGTATGGTCGAAGTTTCAATGATAACGACAATGTTGGGTGATAACGTTGTTGTTGATGCGATCAAATTAATATTATTAAAGTATAACAACTTTAGTATTGCTAAAATAGCAGCCAACAAAATAGAAAGGGTAAACTCAACCCTAAATCATCTTCCAACAAATACAGAATTTATTCCTAACAAGTTAGTTCTTATAAAATCATAGACTAAAAGGGTTAGTCAAATACAATAAAAGCAATACAAGAAGATAAAAATAGAATAAAAAGATTAGCTAATAAAATAATAAAAGAAGGAAAGAAATAAAATTGCAAAAAGATAAAAGAGATAAAAACATTAATAAAGAAAATAGGTTGAGTCCACTGACTTTTTGAAATAGGATCGGTTACCTAAGGTTTATCGTTCCATTAATTATTGTCTTAGATTTTCAAATTAATCAATGTAAATTCTCAATTAGTTTGTTGTAGTTCTCATTATTAACCAAAGTACATTCTTAATTAAAAGGAAGAACTTTGTAGATTAATCATAGTAAATTTAACCAAAACACATTCTTAGTTAAATATTACTATGCTTAATCATGTTTCTTATTTTATCTCTTATATCAAGTAGAAAGCTAATTAGCCAAAGTACATTCTCAACTATTGGAAAAAACTCATTCAATTACATGAAAGTTTATAAATTTAATCAAAGTACATTCTCAATTAAAATTAAAACCTCTTGGACTCATATGATTGATATGTTATGTAGATTTAACACCGTTTTAACTTGCTACAATGTAAAAATCATTATTTTTACTTGATGAAAAGACAAAAGAAGATAAAAATAAATCATAACAAGAATTAAAAGAACAAAAATGTTTATTCATCCAACCTCAGAATCTAGTTAAGAAATTACAATAGAATCAACCCCAAATGAAAGGAAACAAATTACATAAAAATATAAAAGGCTTAATACCTATTTTGGTCCCTATATTCCTCACTTTTATTCAAAGTGGTCCTCAAGCTTTTTCAGCGTTTAAAGCGGTTCCCTTTTTTTTGTAAAATTTGTTCATTTTGTTCATTTTCACTTACGGCATCAAAATCGCTAACATCGTAATGTCCATCTAAGTCAATATTGAATGAGATGTCAGTTTTGGATATACGTGGCAAGTTAAGTGGAAATGACATGGGAATTGTATGTTAAAGTTGTTTCCTTAAAATTGTTGTTCAATCATCGTCCTCCACCATGAGACCTTAGTGTCGGCATGGACGCAAGCTACAAGCAGCAACTAGAACTAGAGACCCAAATTGTGAGAAGCAAAAACTCAATCACGATCTTCACCATCGCAAAAACCCCAATTGCAAACCCTAAAACCCCAAATTAGCAGAACCCTATCTTCCTCCATCAACCATCTTCACACCGCCATAGAAAAACCTAGTCACAAATCAGCGAATTCAAACCACTTCAACCCCCAAACTCACCGCGAAACACAACGCCTCCATGGAACCTGCAAAAACATCCAAATGATAGAACCAGAATCCCTTTGTACCACGAAACTACCGTGACAAAACCCCCAAATCACGAGTTCGATTTACGCATAATTGAACCTTCATCTCAATGCACTTGCACAAAAAACACAACATCAGGTTAAGAACACTTACCTGACCTACGCTCCTCTAATTGCAATTTGAACGAACAATGAACCCAAATTGAATAACAATTTCACCAGATTTTTTAACCCAAATTGAACCTTAATTGTACAGCCCCTTTGAAACCGATGTTAATTTCGTTTTACAAAAACAATTTAACTTACCATTGCCACATCACTTTCCCTTAACTTGCCACATATATCCAAAAGTGATAGCTCATTCAATATTGGCTTAGGTGGACACTACGTGTTCGCAATTTAAACGCCGTAAGCAAAAAAGGATCAAAATGAAAAAATTTTACAAAAAAAGGGAGCACTTTGAACTCCGAAAACACTTGAGGACCATTTTGAACAAAAGTTACGAATATAGGGACTAAAATAGGTATTAAGCCAAATAAAAAAAATTTGGAGAACGTGAAAGATGAAAGAGAACTAAATTATATGAAAGATAAGATTGTCCAAGCAAGCCTTATTTTGAAGTTTAACATAATGTCTAAAACGAAATATTGCTCAATCATCTACGAAAATATGTTAGAAGCGTTAAACGTAACTCTTTAAATTGGCTAAACGATCTAGAGCATCTAATAATTAAGAGAGTCTAACACATGCCTGATAAGCGTTAAACGCTATAGAGTTCATAATAGAGCGTCTAATTGCGAAGCGTCTCATAAAAGAAAGTTAGACCGTTTAGGATACATATAACCTCACTAAACACTATATCCTAAACAGTTTATAAGTTACTCAAAACACACAAGAGTTAAACGCCAATATACGTATCATGCCTAAATGCTTAGGTTGTCTAACACTTAGGTTGTCTAACACTTAGGTTGTCTAACGCTTTAATGAATGTACGTACAAGTACTCTTCTTTTTTTGTTGTATTTTTTTTCTGTTCACATTATCAACTTTATCAAAAAGTATGCTCCGAATCAGAACAACGTTAAGAGATAGAAGGATATTCAAGGAATGTATCTTATATGCTTTATGCCTGCTCTTTTCGTACGCTAAGGAGAATTGCTCTACCAGGATGCAACATAGCCTTTAACTCTACCTTAAAGGCTATGTTGCTAGAAGAAAGTCAAAAGCTCTCAGTAACAGATTTTTTTCCGAAGAATTCTATATAAAGGAGTTTGCCTAAAGAGAAGAAAATAACCTTTGTTATTAAGAATATTGTTATGCTCTATACTTTCTTTTTAAAGCACTTAAGATTTTTCTAGAAAAGATCTTTTTACAAGTTTTCATAAGTTCTTTGTATTGTTTTTATATCCTCTCTAAGAGAGTTATCTTTTATCTTGTAATATTTCAAAAACACCTTTGTTGTTTTAGATTCAAAAGTAAATTCAAATACTTGTAAAATTTAACTCGGATGAGTTAAGCGTTTTAGACAGTTGGTCTAGTGTTGACATTACGAGTTGTGAAACTGGTTTAACTAGTTTAGTTAGTTTGTAAGCCAGGAGTGGTTAAACTTGTTTTTAGTGGAACCCCTTAAAAGGTTTTTAAGGGTAGCTCAATTTGAGTGAACCAGTATAAAATCAAAGTTTATTTTCTTCCTTTGTGTTTAAACAAGCTTTTCATTAAACATTTTCTTTAAACCAAAGTGTTTAATTATTTTTCTAGATCGTATAACCCCTACAAAGTAATATTAAACACTATTTGTGAAAATTTTTTAAAAACACTATTCATCCCCCCTTTTCTAGTGTTTTCTTGTGTTTCATATATTTTATCATAATATTTATCAATTATCAAAGTCCTTTTTGTATACAAAATAAAGATAACCACAAGGTCCTATTTTTGTTGCATGTTCACTCTTCCTAACATAGCCAAATTTCTTCACTTTTCATGCTTTTCTTGCCTTCTTTATGTAATGCTTGACTTGACTTATGGTTTTAATTATTTTCTATTCTTGGATTTATCTTTAAAGTGACATGAAACTTTAATCAATTTAATTATACACCTCTGTGAGCTCAACTTACACACCTCAAAATATCCAAAGAATATTTATCCAACTAAAAATTTATTTTTAACATGTTTTTGTATCTCATGCTCGATAACCCTAATTATAACAAATCCTAACTAACACATTCTTTTAAATCACAAAAACCAATTAAAAATTCAAGATTAAAGGCTAAACGAGGGCATAAATATACACTCATAAAAGGGTTTGGTCTTCATTTGTTGGGAATGGGCATTGAGTATATAAACAAGATCGTTTATAAGACTAAATTGTCTAAATGTCCTCATATGTTTTGAAGTTTAACAAAAAGCAATAAACAAAATGAGTATATGACAAAGTGTTATCTTTAGAAAAATAATATAATTGAAAGATAAGGGTTTTGTGAAAAAGCTATATGAAATCTAAATGTTTTAAGAAAAGCTTTAGTAAACACACTAATACATGAGTAGACGCATTACTAAACGATTTCCTCATAAAATGTGTCAATGTGCTATATGAGAGTCTTGCTAAACGCACTCGTGCTATACTTTGCTAAACAATGCTAGACAAGTTCTCATTATAATATACAAAACAATGTTTTTGGTAAACATGCTAAAAGATATCAACATTGTTCAAAAAACATGTGTTGAAAGATATCGTGTTAAACACGCTTTGTATCTCACGATGAAACTTTCATGAATTACTTGATATCTCTACAAGAATGCTTAAACGATCAAATCTTGCTTAAGCAATAGAAATTTTGAAAAGTTGATAGTTGTTTTGAACGCATATTAAAGAGCATTAAATGCACAACATTTCAAAACAAAAAAAGTGATAAGAAAAAGGACATATCTGTCTGCGTGCATATCTACTCTAATATATGCATATTACCTATGTCAAACATTCGCCTGCTTTATCATATATAAGCCAGAAGTGGATGTTAGAGACAAAGAAGACATTCACGGAATGTTCTCTCTATCAAAAGTTGTGCTAAAGAGTTTGCACAACCTACTTTTCATAAAATACTGAAAAAGTATGTCTGCTCTGACAAGTTGACTTTAACCTATGAATGGTTGTTACCTACAACAAGGCCAAGAAAACCCAAAGATCAAAGCAAGTACTATCTAACAGACATTTTCTTGAAGCTTATAAGTTGAAGATCCTTGAAGAGAAGAGCAAGGGAATAAGCACACATATACGAAAGAAATCATCCGAGAAGAAAAACAAGCTCAAAAGAAAAGAAAATTGTTAAACTGATTTTTGTCGCCTAAAATCATAACAAAGTCTGGTCCCCACTAATGTAGCATAGGGCAACCAGAATATCAATCCTAGGACTCAACTAAAATTAAGCTTAAAGTGTAGAGTTAAATCTTTTATTTTGTAATTACTACTAACTAAAAGACAAGGTGGGGAAATTAAAAATGAAAGAATGAAAAATAAAACAATTAAAAACAAACTCTGTTTAAGGAAAGAAAAAGAATAAAGTGTAAGAAAGAAATTAAAAATTGAAACTGAAGCTAAACTATAGAATTTATGTAAAACAGGACAACCTAAACTAAAATGAGAAGTGAATGCAACTAAAACTAACCTATGAATGCTAAATATTAACAAAGCAAGGAAACTAAAATTAAAACTAAATAAGAAACTAAGGATGCATAAAAGAAGTGGTATATACATGTATCAGAATCAAAAGAATGGATAGTTTAACATCTAAGCTACTGAACCTAATCTTTATTCACATGAAAAAAAAAATCAAAGAATCATAGTAAGAAGTATTATCAACTAAAACTGAAATCAACAACTAAACGAAATATACAAATTTAAAACAAGACCAAATCAGAAAATATAACATGCACAAATAAACTAATTACAAGCCTAAGAAAGCAAAACAGAATCAAAGTCTATTACTATCAAAACAATTAAAAATCTCAAAGCAGAATTGAATTCATAAGTGAAATGCACATTGGATTGAATAAATAAGTGTTACGAATTCTTAGGAAGACATCCTGTGAAGTTGAATCCCAATCCAGGGTATTCTAGGTCATATTTCAGAACCTAATTTGATTCTTTTCCACTAATTTGTTCAATCAATGTTCATTTGCCTATTCATCAATCTAAAATTCAAAAACAAATAAAAGAAAACATAGAACATAAAGTATCAATTACACTCAGAAAGACATTCTGAATAAGGTAAGCCCAATCTAGGTTCTTAAATTCATATTTCAGAACTTAATATGGAAATTTCCACTCATTCTCAATCAATGTAAATCTAAATCTGATATACACTAAAGAAAATAGTAGAAACAGATGAATCTTTATGCATTGGACTCATCTCTGACTTGAGAAGAAATCTTGATAAAAAATGCCTAATACAGAGTCATTTGATTCCAAAAGGAATCATAGAATGCAAAGAATCAGAGTCCAATTCGTTTCTCAAAACTTAACAAGTACAAAAATAAAAAAAAAACAAAGAACAAAATCAAAACAAACAAAATACAAAGCACTGAACATAGAGAAAAATCAAGAACAGAACGTATTATTAACGAGAAACGAAAATTGCAAAAAATGTACCAAACAAATGTGCAATTCCACTACGGGCTGTTACCACCGTCAGTGTGCACTCTAAAAGCAAGAAAACTAAAATCTACTCTACAAAAAGCGTAAACCCTAATCTAGAGAACGAAGAACTGTAGCGTAGTGTGTCTTTTTCTGTCTGAAGGTCTATTTACATGGCAAGAGCCCCTTTTTATAGGGTTGAGAAAAGAAAGAAAAAAGAAAAGAAAGGGAAAAGAGGAAACTTGCTCGCGACGCTTTGAGGTTCGGATCGGACGACCAACCTTCTTTTTCTTCGAGCTCCAGTTTCTAGCCATTTGATCCTCCATATGGCAACACCGGTCAGCTCCGATCGTCTTCTCCGGGCAGCTCCTTCGATCACGTGCTTTCAGCTCTTGCTTCTCTCCAAGTCGTAGCTCGAGGAGGTTTCTTTTTCTCGTAGCCTCTCTAAAGTGAATTGCACGAGCCCTCTGCAAATGAGAATGAAGATAGGATACCCCTAAGGCAGCTCTCCACCAAAACGAATCGTTTCACTTAAGCCCATATCCTTGAAAGGCAGCGTCCTCCAATTGCAATAGCCCAATCTTCTTTCAATCTCTAGTAGCAGCCCAAATTCAGTGTGTGCCCCCTTCACTATCAATCAGCAGCCCAATTAACTTCTTCAAACACCAGCCTAAAGCATTCCAGCCCACTTCAATTGACCCAATTCAGCATCAGCATCTCTAGTCCAATATAAAACAGCCAGTCCAATTTATTTTAGATCTGCAAAAGAATCAAAACCAAATTAAAGAAAAAGAAACCCAACAATTAAAAAGAAAGATTTTTATTAAAGGTTTTCTAAAAAAAATTATTATTTTCCTACTAATTAATAATAACTAAAATTACATCTAAAAACCTATTTTTTAACTAAAATTCTATAAAACTAAAGAATTTAAAGGAAAATCCTAAAAGTAGTCTAATTCTAAACAATAAGAAACTAAAAGAAATTAAAATTGACTTCTAAACACAAGAAAAGAGGGAAAATTTGGGAGTTATCAAAACTACTCTCAAGCTTTATAGTCATATAAGCTTACATTTGTAAGAAGAGAGAAAACTCTAAGAGTCTATTAGATAGAATTGAGTTGTAAACACATCCTCTCTATGAGAAAAATCGTCTAAGGACTTGTAAGTGATCTGATTGATTATATATTCTGAAGAGAATACAAACACTTAACGCTTAACTCAGTGGGGTTAAACAATAGCTAGACGTGTTTATCTATTGGAAACCAGAAGTAGGTGAAACTAAACTAGACAGCCTATCAGGAAGATACCTAGATTATCTAGGGATACTAGGAGTGGTGAAGAATACTGCTTAACCAAGAGTGGGTGAAACTCGGTTCTAGTTAGAGTAATGACGGTTACTAGGATTGACTATGTGATACCAAGAGTGGTGCAAATACTCAATTGTAATCTTAGTGGAACTTCTTAGAAGAGAACTGAAGGTAACTCGGTGGCGTGAACCAGTATAAAATAAATTTGTATTTATTACTGCAATCTTGCTAAATGTTTTTCTTACAAACCCTGCAGTTGCTTATTATCTCAATCATTTACGAGAGCTCTTGTCACAAAACACTATTCTTATTAAGAGTAATCCTTTTTAAAACATTACAGCAGATTTAACTAGATGATTGAAAAACATTTATTTCAGAACTTGCAGTTTGAACAAAACTTTTTAACTCAAGTGTTTAACAAATTATAAGCTATGTAATCTTTAACAAGGTTATTAAACTATCTTTTTGGCGAAAAGTTTTCCTACAACACTATTCAACCCCCATTCTAGTATTTTCTAGGTATGTGACTGAGGGCTTCTTCCAAAACCTGAACACAATCTGCATTGAACATAAGGCCCTTTGGATGCTCATGTGGTCTCTTCGGAGGCATGACCAGTTAGTTGCATGATTGGTCGTTGACCTTTTTCTTTGAGGGGGAATCATTCTTGCTTGGTTCTTGAATTCCTTGAGTTCTTCAAGCTGCATGAACTTTGCAACCCTTTACATCAATTCATCTAAGTAGGTAATTGGCTTTTTGCATAGATTGTAGGAAAAGTGGGTGGGTTTTAGTTTGGTTACCATGTGGTGCATAGTGACGTTCATGGTTAAGCCCTTATTATTTAAGGCTACTTCCATAAATAGTTTCGTAAAGGACTTGAGGGATTTAGTCTTCTCTTACCGGATATTAACAAGGCGATGGATATCAGGTGATGCGACCGACTAGTGGCGAGCTAAGCTCAAAACATCACCACTAAGGTGTCAAAAGAGTTTACAGTGTGAGAAGGTAACCAGGTGAACCAACTGAGGGCTGCTCCCTTGAGGGAGGTAGGGCACTCGACACAAAACCACATCCTCATTCTTGTAGAGGCTTATCTGAGCATAATATATGTCTATAAGTTCATCTAGGTTTGAGGTTCCATCGTATCGATCAAATGATGGTGTCTTTCATCTAGCTAGTGAGGGTGTTTTCATTGTCCTTTTTTCAACTACATATGTTAGTGGTCAGGTCTCTATTTGCGACTTGGTAGGTTCGTGTTCCTCAATTGTCTGTATTTGGATCGTGTCACTTATCTTCAACTTTCTCTTCATTTGGGTGCTTAAGGCCCACAAAACCACTATCTCTTCAACATTTTTCTTTTTAAGGATTCAAATTCCTTTCTTAGCTCTAGGATCATTTCCCATTAATCTTGAAGACCATCTCGATCTTCATTCACTCTCCTTCCTTCTAAGCCAGCCAAGTTCCTGATCTTCATCATGTGGTCTTTATAAGACTATCCTCGATCTCATAGTGGATACCAAAATGTTCTTAATGGACCAAGGTGTGTTGTGCCAACCATTTTTCGAGTCCTATCTCTTATAGCAATTGGTGGCAGGTACTTGCAATAAATATTTTGATGCTCAAATTAGTTTTTGTAGATGGTAGTTTTAGACAAGTAATTTCAAGAACTCACATTTGGTCATTGATACTACATGTATTTATAGAGCTAGATGTTGAGCTTGGTGTCATTCATGTGTTAATCTCGACCCAAACACATTCTAATCATGGTTTAATAATAATAGCTAGGTAATGATTATTTTATCGCAATTATCGTCTCCTATCTTGGGTTCTAGTTTGCTACTAGAGATATCTTTCAATCCAATCGACCATTGGAAATATTGATATCATGTGAGTCTCTTTCAACTGAACCATATGTCAAAGGTTGCTGAGATTATTCCAAGCTTGGGAATTAGGATGATTCATATACAATTATATTTATAATAGACAATTAATTTTTAAAAGAATTTGATTAAATAAAGAGTAATTAAGAGTAAAACAATAACATAAATTAATTTTTCAACATTAGTATTAAGAAGAAAATGGTTAAAATGCCATATTTGATAGTCCGAGCACGGGTAAAATTTCAACAAGCAAATGTTAAAATTCAACAACAATTTAGAATTTTTAAAAATATTGGAAGAAGGTGCAGATATCTGGAGAAAAAAGCACTCCAACAATCTCTTTCCATAATTTTCAAAATGGTCATTTTACAGTTTGTAAAAGTGATTTGTAGGTTACTTATTCCAGAATATATTTTTTTTTCTGAAATTTTTGGAATATGATTTATAGAATGAGATTTCATAGATGGGATTTCCAGAATAGGATTTTCAAAGTGAGATTTTTGAAACGTATAAAATTTATTCTAGATAAGTTTTTCAAAATCAAATTTCTGGAATAAACTTTCTATAACCTATATAATACCTTTCGGAACAACATTTCTGGGAAGAGCATTTTGGATCAAACCGTTCAAAATATATGAAATGTGTTTAGGAAAGAAGTTTTCAGAATAAGCCTTTTTCCACATAGCATTCTTTCTCTCTTCTTTAGCAGTGCTTTTACTCTCATCTTCTTCCTCCGCAGCGGCAATGGTGCAACAGCGAAACAGTAGTGTAATGTAGTAAGAGAATGTATTTTAGTCATTTTCTATTAATATGGAGTGCAGTTAGTAATGATAAGAGTGCAGTGAGAGCTTTAGATTGGTTGAATTGGGCCCATAAGGCAAAGGGCCAGCCCAACAATGGCAGTGGGCCAGAACAACAAGCATCCCCATTTACTTTCTTCCTTCCCCCGCTCCTGTGTTCCATTCTTCGATCCAAAAACCAACAATGGCAGTGGCGAATCTGCAGCGGCTGTCCTCTCAAGTGCAACGCCTCCCCTCCCTTTCCTTCTTCTCGAAATCGCTAATCTCGCGCTCCACCTCCACCTCCTCCTCCTCCTCGAAGAAGGTCTCGGACCGCATCGTGAGGCTCTCGGCGATCGACTTCGAGGGCAAGAAACACGAGGTGGTGGGCCTGGCGGGCCACACACTCCTGAAGGCCCTAATCAACACGGGGCTGATCGACCCGGATTCCCACCGCCTGGAAGAGATCGACGCCTGCTCTGCCCACTGCGAGGTCAACATCGCCCAAGAATGGCTCAACAAGCTTCCCCCTCGCACCTACGACGAGGAATACGTCCTCCTTCGGAATTCCCGAGCCAGGGTCCTCAACAAACACTCCAGGCTCGGATGCCAGGTCCTCCTCGACCACAACCTCCAAGGTATGGTCGTTGCCCTTCCCGAACCTAAGCCCTGGGACACTTCCTAAGCCTCCTCCTCCCAAACCTCGCCCTGTTTTTTTCTCCGTCCTTCTCAATAATGTAAGAACAGAGCCGAAAAGAACTCGTTGAACTAATTATTATTGTTATATTTTGAGTGTTTTATAGTGCCAGTAATTGGCATGTTATTAATTACTGTTTGCGATCGTGTGTTTTGATATGATCATGATAAGTAGCATTGTTATTACATTAAAGTATTTGCTTTGGTTTCCCTTGTCACGTTGTTTTGATTTTTGGTTTCCCTTAACATTTCGATTCGGTAGAAAAATGAAAATGGGATTCTTAGAATTTTTCTTTCTTGAGAGAATTGTGGTTTCAGGGTTTTTTCTGTTTGCAAGGGATTGTGAGTGTGGTTGATCAAGCAAGTGTGTTGAGGACCTGTGAAATTGTAAGAGGGACAACAGTTAGTCCTATGTAGTCTTGTGTGGAAAACGAATTAACTCTAACCATGTGGAAATCATAGGTGCTGCTTGCGAGAGAGAAGCAGTGCAACACACACACACATTTGAGATTGTGTTGAAATCAAGTGCAGTTAAGAGAAACATCCAAACAGGTTCTTAACATGAGATCTTCATTTCAAATTAATTTTGGAAGATTGCATTGCAAATAATATTTGGTTTAGCTTATTTTGAAGTAATTATTTCTACAAATTTGTGTTGAAACAAGCACACCATAAGTCTTGACATAAACGTTTGATTATTACTTAAGAGTACGAATGAAGTGGCATTGGGGTCCGATACAAAAGGCCCTTAATTATGGGGAGCAACCTCAAGGTAGCCATTTTTGGTTAATTAGATAGATAGTTTGTTGTTTTAAGTGCAATGATTGATGAATGCGCTATTTATAATCTTTTTAATGGAATATTGAAAGTAGTTTTGCTGTAAAGGTTTAAACTTTGAATGTTTAGTAGATTCAGGACAGTGAAACTATGATACAGGAACCTAATGATGATGCTGTGCAAGTGCTTTTATGGTTAATTAATGATATGGGAGGGTCTCACCCAAATGTGGACTAATATAGTGTTCTTTAAGCTACTTGAAAGAAGGAGTTGGATTCTTGATTTTAATGCTGCAGTTGTCACTTTTGAAAATACATGTTCCCTCTCAGGTATAGGAATCCAGCAATGGTATACTAGCACCTGAAGAATGTGTAAGATCAACTACGTACATTACTAGAAGAACAATGCTATTTTTTATGGATTTTATTAAGGGAAAAACTTCAAAGCAAGTTCTTACGTGTTTATGGTAGTGTTGTCCAATCAGAATTGGAGATTGACATTGCAATATCCATAATAGAGGTTTGTATTAAGGATTTACTGAGGTGAAACTTTAATTTTAATTGGAGAAAATTAATAAAAGTACCTCGGGAAATTCATCTTAGTTTTGTCCTTTTCATAACTCTTCAATCCGACATGCATGATTTTTATCCTTTTGGTTATAATGATAGTTTAGTAAGCTGCAATTGATGTTGCTGGATAGCAGGATGGAAATTGACCTTGATTGTATATCCTATTTGTAGATGAATGCTGTTGTTCTTAAGTCTCGTTTAATTAATGTAGTAATTAATAAATTCATAATTAGGAGGGTGACATTGTAGATCATTCTACAAGGTTCTCAAAAGCTATTGCATAGAGGTTATATAGAGAAAGACACTGGTAATAAGTAATGTTGAGCTTGGACGAAAATTTTCTACTAACTACCCTACCCATCCTTGATTTTATCCATCATTCTCTTCTCATATAAAGTCATGACTCCAAAATTTGTAAGGTTTTAAATATTAATGCTGTACCCATATTTTACACCTATGAGTACAATATGCCTACATAAATACGTATACATATACCCGAAATATCTTCCATCTTTTTTCTCGATGTAGATAAATTGCGTCATCCGTTTAGGCTTAGACTCTGATATTTTGGATAGAAATCAAATTCAGTACAGCTCTATCTTCCTTTTTATCGATATGTAATGGTATAGAAAATATTAAGCAATTATATAGCCAAGGCATCTTTTGAGCCAAGTAGTCAATTGCACAAAATAGTGATTCTTTAGAAGGACAATGATCTAGAGCAGCACTAGTGCTCTACGAACACTGAATTGCATTTTAGTTCTAAATAGCAGCTGTTATTGTCATGCTAGCTAGTTTTATGATTTTAGCTTCTAAATCTTGACGCAAAATTAAAATTTATTATTGTGTTAAACTGTGATGCAATTTGATACATGCATTAAAGTTTTTTAATGTATCAAAAATTATTTCAAGTTAGTGTTTGAATTGTTTACCTTTTGACTTATAATCTAATTGCATGTGCATTAAAGTTTTTTAATGTATCAAAAATTATTTCAAGTTAGTGTTTGAATTGTTTACCGTTTGACTTATAATCTAATTACATGCATTAAAGTTTTTTAATGTATCAAAAATTATTTCAAGTTAGTGTTTGAATTGTTTACCGTTTGACTTGTTCCAATTCAAAGTTAACTTAGAACTTTGACATATAAAAAAAGATTTAATTTTATTGGGTTAGGAGAACAATATCCATCAATTTTTAAGTTTAAAAATTAAAATATATTAAAATTTAGGATAGAAAGAAAAATTCAATTTTGCATTCACGTTTAAAGACTACAAACGATAATAACCATATATAGGCTTATTGAGATTTGAACATTTGAATTTTGTTGTTACTATCTGGGATGATTTGTAAATTATTATTAGATTTTTTGTATTAAGGATTAACATTTATGTTGGAAGAGAGATTCTCTAACTTTAGTGATTATTGTTGAATATAATAAAAATTATGTATGAGATTAATCTCATATTTGTTGAACATATATTAAGCTCAAAATAAAAATAAGAAATAATAATAAACTAACTAAAGATAAAAGATAAATATAAAATAAAGATAATATATCTAATACTTCCCTTCAAGTTAGTGCATATCAATTGTATGTACCAAGCTTTTAACTAATATAATCCATAAAGATTCAGTGAAAATATTTGCTTCTGCACTTGAGTGACACAAAATTGTTAATGATCTGCAAGACGACATAGAAGACGAAATACAAACCTAGAAGACTCCCCTAAGCAACAAATCTAAGAGGTTGTTCCATATAAATCTCTTCTTGCAAATTGCCCTTGAGGAATGCCACTAGTGGATAAAGAGGTAATTGTTGGAGAGCCACCACGGCTATAAATAAACTAATAAAAATAATCTTTTCCATGAAAAAAAAGCATGTATGGATGAGTCAAATGCAATAGTGACAAAAGAAAGGTCAGAAGAGATAACAGCGGAAGAAACAATGGATGAATAGGAGAGATAAATATTAAAAAATCCAAGATTCTTCAATCAAGGCACAAGAGCAATCTTGATGCTCTAAATAGCTGCTTGAGAGGAGAGGAGATGTGCGACATCGCACTATGAACCTGAAAGAGGAAAATGAGCAACCTTGATGCTCTAAATCGTTGTGAGACATGCCACCATGCATGACAAAAAAAGGAGCAGATCCACAACTTTAAAAGGCGCTAAGAGCGTGTAGGAGCTCCAATGAAGACGTTGTTGATGACATAGTGGTCACCTGACAGAGACGATCAAAACCATGTGATCGTCGGTCGAAACTTGAACTCTAATAGTGGTAACGGTAGATGACAGCGCTGGTGGCGATAGTAGATGGCGCCACCGCCGGTAGTGGCAGAGGCACCAAAAACTTTTTCCTCAAAATAACCTGGCTCTAGATACCTTGTTGAATATAGTGAAAATTATGTATGAGATTAATCTCCCTTTTGTTGAATATACACATAAGGTCCTCTATTATAATAGAATAAATATGGACTAAGCCCAAAATACATATAAATAATAATAATAAACTAACTAAAGATAAAAGATAAATATAAAATAAAGATAGTATATCTAACAATGATAAAAGTCATACAAACTAACATATCAATCGGGAAGAAGATGAAGAAAAGTTCTTACACACTGTGGCATGTGTAGATTTTAGTTATAATGAATTTACTCTTATTTATTATGAGGAAACGTTCTTACACATAGAGACATGTGTAGATTTAAGTTGTAATGAATTTACTCTTATTTATTTCGATAAGGTAGAACATACTTATTACAAGTCTTTTAAAAGGTTTTCGTAATTTGTTAATTAAAATGTATAATTTATTTAGATCATATTATAATTTAAGGTAGAATGTACTTAATACAAGTTTTTTGAAAGGTTTTTGTAATTTGTTAAGGATAGCAACCTTCTTGGTTAGGTTAAGTCAAAGTTAGAAGGATGCTATGGAGATGGTCCCTTGAACATATATGGTGTGGAAATATGGTGGATCATCAAGGATAGTGGCTGGAAATGCGGAAGCTATGGTGTTTGTGAGGCTAAAAGCTCATAGTCATATGATGGTTAAATGGTGGTGTGGTGTTTGAAGGCTCAAAGAGAGGTTAGGCCAATTCTAAGAGGAAGGTAACTAGAGAGGCCTTATGAGTGACTCTAGTCTTGATCTTAAGATGAGTAGTGTGGCCAAAAATGGGTAGCATAACTTTATTCAACATCAAAGATGATTATAAGAGAGGAGACACCTCTATATGCAAGGGTGTCTCCTAAAAACACTATAAGCATGATCTCTCATCCTTGCACTTATTGGCAAAAAATGAGGCCCTTTAAGGAGTGGACAAATGTCAACAAATTCTCTCCAATGAGGAGAGGACATGTGGTCACTCATAGAGCACAATCCTCTCAATTCCTAGAGTGTCATACACCACTAAAGTTAAATCATCTCTAAGAAAGCATGACACATGACACATACTTTCCACATGGTTTGGATGTCTAGCTTAAGGAAAAATCTTATACTAATTAGGCCTTAATACAAGCCTTAAACAAACTTACCTACTTGGCCGAAATATATGGTCTAAAGAAACCTACACTACTTGACCAAAATACATGACCTAAAAAAACTTATACTATTCTAAGTTATGCTCCATGATGACTCCAAAGGTGGTCCAAAAGGTAAAGTTTAGACTATCTTCATGAATGACTTCAACTTTTCTTATAAATGCTTGATTATGGTTAGGGATATGTTATCATTTAATTTTGTAATTTGTTGATTAAAATGTATAATTTCATTACTTTATCCTCACATTTGTAAATGTATTGTTTTATTGGGTATTTTAAGATTTATGTAAACAAGTTGATATAGGTAGAGAAACAATATATAGAAAATAATAGAGATTTGAATTTAAATTATCTTTTATAAATAATTGTATTATATATTTTATATAAGTCTTCTATTGGATCGTGTTCTATGTTTAATTGTGTTTTCTAATGGTATTAAAACTTATATTTAACTTAAAAGTTTAGATTTGGATCATTTTGAGGCATCAATCCACAAGAATAAACTAGTTGCTGTTTTTTTTTTAATTAAGATTAAAATATTGAAGGAAGAAAATAAAAATAGAAATATGGCAAATACAGTTATATTATTTTGCTCCATTCGTTATATTTTATGATATGAAAATATTTTTCCAGAAAATATCTTAGACAAATAAAACAAGATATTATGACATATGAGATATTGTCTTTCCATCTATTTTTAAAGGGAAAATATTTTTTAGTAGTGAAATAATTTTAGTTTTCATTATTTTCTATTAACGTCAACACACACCCACATATATATATATATATATATATATATATATATATATATATTATCACATGTATAAATCTATATTTTTTTTATTACACAAACAATATAATTTAAAAATTTTATAAGAATGATTTAAGAAAATATATGTTGTAGCTGTGTTCATTTGTAGAAGATGTGTCCTTAATCTTAAGTAAGGAGCGTGTGTAGTTAGGTATTTCATTAAATAAAAAAACATTCCGTTTTATTAGAGTAAGATTATCTAACCGAAAAATACACTAAAAATAACTAAAAGAAATAGAGTATATCTTTTTGTATAAATATAATTTTTCTATATAGTCGAGTTATTTTTTAAAAGGTTTAATATATCATTTGGTCTTTATTTTTGAGAGTTTGGTTCAAAGTGATCCTCCGTCTTAAAAAAGTTCAGTAAGACACCATATTTCGTTAAAAAATGTTCAATAAGGTCCTTTTGGCTCACAGCATTAAAAACATAACAGTGCAAATGCCACCGTGACCAAAACTGAATGACCTATGCAGTTTGATGAATGTGTGGCAATGTGAAGTGCAATGACTTGGTAGAAATGATTAAAGTTTAAGTTATTGGATAAAATAAAAGGGTTGGCTAGGGTTCCTGTAACTTGTTCCCTTTTTTGAGCAAAGTGGTTGTGGGTAGATAGAAATGGCTTCTTTCCAAAGTTGTTGTTCTTGTTCCAATACAAGGTGGGAAAGAAATTCGTGTTCCTCAAATGAAGGTGGTTGGAGGGGAGGTGGGATAATCCCTCGTTGCAAATGTGGTGATTTTGCTGTAAGCAAAGTGGCGAGAACTCCACAGAATGCTAGCAGACAATTTTGGGGATGTCGTCATTACAAGATTTTATGAATACCCTTGTCACTTTATTTGGAATTTATTTCTTCTTATATTGCTAAGTTAGAACCAATTTTGGTGACTTATTTGGTGAATAGCAGGGTGCATCTTCAAGAGGGATGTACTGTAACTTTTTCAAGTGTTGTAATGAAGAAAAGATTGACGAAAGAGATGGTGAAATTATCAGAGAAAGGATAAAATTGTTAGTTGGAGTTGTGTGTGTTGTTATTGTGGTGAACATTATGACAATGTGGGTCTGTTTAGGTTGATATTCGTAGGTGAGTCAATGTTTACATTAAGGTCTAGGTCAATGTTTATGTTCATGTAATGTGAAGGTGAAGCTCAATGTTTACGTTCAAGTGTTTATATGTAATATTAAATTTAGTTTCTCCTTTGGTCAAAAAATGTGCAATGTGGTCCCCTTTTCAATTTAAAACTGTGTACTTTCGTCCTAAGTGGATATCAACGAAAAACACATGAAAGATATCTGGCTTAGTTTCCACCATTAGTTTCCACCTCTAGTCCACCATCTTTGTCCACCTTCACTCCACCATCCACCTCCTCTCCACCATTAGTTTCCACCCCTAGTCCACCATCTTTGTCCACCTCCACTCCACCATCCACTTCCTCTATACCATTACTTTCCACCTCCACTCCACCCTCTATTTCCACCTCAAACCCTAACCCCCAAATCCAACAACAAGAACATCAAGTAAGTAGGCTAGGGTTAGCAACACTTACCTCACGTACGTATGCTCTTCAAATTTCACCTTCAAGGAATCATCACGCCACAGTGATTACAAGGCCAATTTCACCAGATTTTTAAACCCAGAAATCACGATAGGATTCTTAGATAAAGGTAATTTGATTTAACCCATTTCGTTAAACCTAGCTGATGTCATTATATATTTTTTTAATTTACACGTTCAAATATATCATATGTGCCACGTATTGCAAAAACTTTACACGTCATTCAGTTATGGCCACGAAGGCAACTGCACTGTTATGTTTTTAACGCCATAAGCCAAAATGACTATTTTGAACATTTTTTAACAAAATATGAGGCCTAATTGAATTGTTTTAAAACGTAGGACGACTTTGAACAAAAACCCCAAAAGTAAGGACTAAATGATGTATTAAACCTTTTTAAAAAGACTACATTACCTTTTGTTAAATTAAAATGATTTGTCATTTGATAAAATAACTTTTCTAACAATAACTACATATTCCCTCAATTAAAAAAGAAGTATTTAATTTTTATTCTTATGTTAAGAATATATTTATTTTTACGTTTTCTTAAAATTACATTATTATTTTATATTAGTAATATATAATAGAACACTCTTATTTAATATACACATTTAATATTTTGAATTTAATCCTCAAAATTATTATTATATAGAAATAAAAAAATAAAGAAAAAAATTTCCAAGATTCACTATTTGTAACGCCCTGGCAATTTATAGGGACTGTTGACTGTCCCTACACATCAACACGAGGCTTTCCAGTGTGCTTTGTCCTCACTCGCCACTTTCCGGGAAAACTTTCCAGAAGGTCACCCATCCCTAAATTACTCCAGGTTAAGCACGCTTAACCATGGAGTTCTTATGAGTGGGTGACCTTCTGGGAAGTTTTCCCGGAAAGTGTGCAAGTGAGGACAAAGCACACTAGAAAGCCTCGTGTTGATGTGTGGGGACAGTCAACAGTCCCTGTAAGTTGCCAGGGCATTATAGATGGTATCAAAGCCTAGCCTCTCCTAGTACGGTGTTATTCGAGGACGAACCAAGCGGAAGCTGGTGGGCATGTGACACCCGGGCACTGACGAGGGTGGGGAGTGATCGCCGGTGCAAGAGGCACGGACAAGGAGCGGCTCCTGGCAGGCTTCGAGTGGAAGGGGCACATGGATGAATCGAACATACACCGAAATGAGAGGGATCTGGAAACTGTATAGGTATGAGACTATATAGTTGAAGGTTGGCTTAAAGGAATTGATTTGGCTACTCATATCAACAAATGCACTTGCTTTTCGATAGCCCAACCCATAAGAACTCCATGGTTAAGCGTGCTTAGCCTAGAGTAATTTAGGGATGGGTGACCTTCTGGGAAGTTTTTTCCTTTTAACGACTCCATTTTATTGGAGTTAACAAATTGTGTTTAATGTCAGAGTTTTCACAAAATTTTTGAAATAAATCATTTTCAAATTTTCCTCCATGATCACTTCGGATAGAGATAATTTTCAAATTCTTTTCATTTTCTATCCTTTTGCATAATTTACAAAAGGCTTCAAATTTCGTCATCTTTGTGGGTCAATAATAGGACTTATGTCCATCTTGAGAAGTCATCAATTACTACAAGTCTGTAGCGTTTACCACTCATAGACGCAACTCTTCTTTGACTCTATCATCCACTTCTGATTTGTATAGGATGGAGCAAGTGGATACCTGACGTAGGTAATCTGCACAAAGTAAAGTAGATATGCATGTAGGTTGATATGCCCTTTTTGTTATCACTTTTGTTATTTTTAAACTTTGTACATTAATGTCATTTAATGCATGTTCAGAACAACAAAATGATTTTCACATTTTCAGTCGTTCAAGGAGGATTTGATCGTTTGAGCATTTAACTAAGATACCAAGTGGTTTATGAAGTTTTCATCATTGGATTAAAGAAACCATTTGGCATAAGGTATCATCTAGCCGATGTAAGGCTCTTACTGAAAAGCATTTCTTTAAGTTATCTTTGTTTCGTTCAAAAGTGTGTTTAGCAAGGTGTCTTTCAACACAAATTTTTGAATCATCATTTAATACTTTTAGCGTATTTTCCAAAAACATCTTTTGACCTTTTATCTATCAAGACATATTGAGAGCTTGTTTGAGCATTTCTTAGCAATGTATAACACAAGTGCATTTATCAAGACTCACATTAATGCATTTAATAGGGGATCTGTTTAGCAATGCGTCTGTTCATGAATTGGTGTGTTTACTAAAGCTTTTCTTGCAAGGTATTTAGATTTCATAAATCGCTTATCTTTTAGCTATACCGCTTTTCCAAAGATAACACTCTTGCATATGCTCATTTCGTTTATTATTGTTTGTTAAACTTCTAAACATATGAGAATGTTTAGACATATCATAGATGATGTTGTCTTTGAAAACAAAGAATGAAAAATTCAGAATTGGAGAAAAGTGGAAGGATTGAAAAACTCCCCGTAAATTACTTGGATACATTGAATGATGAGAGTGCAAGGTGTTTTCAGTAGCACTTCCTCTATGAATAGGACTTTTGCCTTCCCCTTTCCTCTCACCAGTTCTTCTTTCTCTTTCTTCTCTCTCTCCTCTCTTTCTTTCCTCTCATTTTCTTAATTTCCACTATCCTCTCTTTCTCTTCTATCTTAAAGTATCTATTTATGAGGTATAAAGAAATTGAGCTTGACCATCTCATTTTTTGCATGTCTTTTGGATTTCATGATAAGGTGGTCATCATGAATTTCATTTGGAGTAAGAGGTTTCAACACAATCTTGCACCATTGGAAGTGAAAATACATCCTATTGGTAAGACCATCATGTTGAACATTTCAATCAAATTGCTATAGTTGACCCAATAAGATATGAGTTGCTTCCATGGGTACAACATCGCACAAGACCTCATCTTTATACTTTCCTATGGAGAATGAAATATTAACTTGCTTATTGACTAGGATTTTACCCTCTTCACTTAACCATTGGAACTTGTGTGGTTTAACATGCGCAATAATAGGCAACCTACATGTTGAAGACCTCTAAGCTTGAGTTGACTTGCACTGGAAGGCTTTATTGTAGGGGCTGGACAAAAACAATTTGATCACGTCACAATGGTGAATTAAGTTGTATTGATCTCCTTTTATGGGTTCCTTGCAGTTTACAACAACCACAAAATTCAATTCCACAAAAAAACAAGCAAAAAAATTGCAAGTCAGTAACGAAAACAAAGTTTAACATGAGCTAACAGTAGTGGTGAGCGGTGACGTAGAGAAAAAGATTTTCTACCTAAACACAACATCCTACATGATCCACCTAGGCTCTAGATACCACATGATATGGAGATAACATGCTTGAGTAGAAAGAAAACTAATAAAATTAGTAGAAAACAGAAAGGAATTCGAAAGACTAAAAATGGAAGAGAAGAGAAAGAGGAAACTTATGGAAATGGTTAATTCACGCATCTTGGAAGGAGCTTACAAGATGAGTGGGAGATCGCCACTTGCTTACACCAAACAAGATAATATATGAAAATTTATAACTAACAGATAAATGCCATCTCTCAAAGAAGCTTTCAAATGAATGCTAATCTCACAATTTCATTGAATGATCCAAGGTATCTTACAAAGGAGAGTTAAGTGTGCTTATATAGCTTTGGGAGGAGATGATTGATCAATGATCTAGGAGATGTGAGACTTTAGATGCATGCATTTGCGTAACCATACGTCTAAGTCAACCACAAGTCCCACATCATTCATTCCTTCAACTTCCTAAAGGTATATAAGCTACCTATCTCTTTAAAATAACAAAAACAAAAGTAAACAAGGAGTTGTCGTGAACTACAAGGCACCTAAGAAGGAAGACTTATTTATTTTTCTTTCTTATAAGTCCAAGCTATGTTATGTCACATTGCTTGCACTTTGAAGAGGAGAAGAATATATAAGCTTCTTATAATTCAAACTATATATAAAAGTATAAAAAAGAGAAAGAAACAACCTATAGTACTAAAGAAAAAAAATATAAGCCTCAAGGAAACCTATTCTACTCTTTTTAAACAAAGGAATAAAGAAGCTATGAGATGAGATGACTTCCTTTGGTCATGCTTCTTGTAACTCTTTTATTTTCTTTATCTTTTGCACTCTCTACGATCACATAAGGAAGGAACCTAGTTAAATGTACTCTCCTTCCTCCATAGAGTTCTCATTCTCGTATAAAAGGAACTCTACTTCTTGTAGATATAACATGGAAATGAACACTAGAGACACTATGCCAAATTGCATTATCTCTTCTTCTAAGTTCACTTAGGTTGTCTTCTATAAAGATTCTTCCTAACCCTTAACTTGTAGGTTGGCCTAACCTCCTTCAAGAGCATCCCAAAAATCCACTATGCACGTTTGTCTTCTTCATTAAGTCATGGCTTCCACTCATCTTTCTACATCTCCATGGAGGTTTCATCAAGTTCTTTAAAGAGGTTTCCATCATATAGGTCTCGGTTCTTTAAGGAACCGAAGCATATATCAGTAATAGGCTTCTCTTATTTTAGAATCAAAGTCTATAATTATGCAAAAATTTCAAAAAATACCACTGCATTTTGAAAGACTTCGTTTTTACTAAAGTCAAAACATATTAAGTGATTTCAAAGGCCTTTTTTACAATATTGGGGTCAAGTTGACAATGCATTTCCAAGCGTTATTCTTGCGCCAAAAGGCGCATTTCGATCTATGTGACAAAATAAGGTTTAAAATGTTAGAGTATCGATGTTACAAAAGAATCATACTCATTTAGTAAGCCATCAAAATTGGCTTCAATGTATTCTTCATCAGTGATGTTGTACCAAATGGCTAAAAGAGAGTTAATAATGTGTTTTATGCTAAGAATGTACATAGTAATGTCTTTGTCTTTCTTGATTGCTTTAAGCTGCATTTTGAGTTTCTTGATACGATCTTGTGATGACTTGCGAATTAGGCATTGAGTTTCGTCTATATTTATGAAGAAGTTTCAAGGCCAACCATTTTAGTTTGGAGCGGTGGTGACATTGATCCAAGAATCCACGCAATAATCAGATGATCTTATTGTTGGTGATGAAGAAAATTAGGATTAATGGTGTATATGTAGTAGAATTAGCAGAAGGAAATTGAGGTGAAATGTTGATGCCACCAAGAAAGTGTAGAAGATTAAGTTCCTTAATTGTGGTGAGATATTGATGGCACCAGATGAGAAAATTCTCATAATCTAATTTGGTAGTGATTGGTATGGTGAAAGTATAAGGTGCAAGGGTGGAGGATGAAGGGGGAAAAATTTTATGGGTGGAAGGGGTTTGAGAGTTTTCAAAAGTCATGCACCACTCATGTTGTAAACTTGACTTGTAAAATGAAGTTTACACCCATTTATATATTATGAAATCGCTCTATCTCTAGTTGATGTGGGGTTTCAAACATACACCACTCACGTTGAGGTATATATATTTTCATGCGTGAAATTATACATTAATAGGTAGTTCGACAACAACCTGACATCAAATAGAACAATAAATCCAACAAATACCAAATTTTCTTTAGATTCTAACTTATGACTTTGACACTATGTAAGAAAAGAAAAGACTTATGAAGAATTTTATTATAATAAAAGTTGTATATTTCGGGGAGAATATACAAGGAAAAAAAACGGAAAACAAAAAACCTTAAGAGAAGGGTATAACCAGTACTATACTCTAAGTACGAACCAAATATTTTGAATAATACTAATTAGAACAAAAAAACGTTTAATTATGTTTATCAATTCTAAATTGAAATGAACAATTACTTTTATTATATAATTGTTAGATGCTTCAACTGCAACAACGACAAAATTTATAAACCGTGCATGTTAGTGTTTTGAATATTCAAGGATAAATAAAGTTTATAGCCCTGATAATATTTCCGGAAATAATAATCGTTTTCGGACTATATTTTACGTTTGTAAAACACGTGTTTTTGTCCTCTCTTGAGATATCCAAAAACTTAACTATATTTTGGGATATCGAACACAGTTTTTTTTCTTTCTGTCTTTCATCTTTAAATCTTTGCTTTGTTTGTAGCTGTAGTATGAAGAGGTGACCGATCAGTCGGGTCCATATCGAAAAGGTAGTGAAGGACCGGCCAGTCAAGAGCTGAAGAAATAGGGACATAGCTGAGCGGTGAAGGACTGTGGAAAACAGTATTGAAGAGTAATTAATGGTCTTAATGGACGAATATTATGGAAAAGGAAACAGAAGATATAATAGTTACAGGTAGTTAATGCCAATTATTGGGTCTAATGCCTATAAATATAGACCTAACAACCAGGTAATTTACTTTTGATCTAATTATACACACATCCATCTTCTTGTGACCTTGCTAACTTGAGCGTCGGAGTGTCTCCCTGCACGTCACAACTGTTCGGCATCGAGGAAGAGATCTTTAGTAGATACCGGAAGAGCAACGAAGTGAAGGAGAACTTGGAATGTCTTCGGTATCGGGACTCATAACTGAAACATTTTGGCGCCTACCGTGGAATGTCTTCGGTTATGAGTCCCGAGACCGAAGACACTCCAAGTTCTCCTTCACTTCGTCGCTCTTCCGGTATCTACTGAAGATCTCTTCCTCGATGCCGAACGGTTGTGACCTGCAGGGAGACACTCCGACGCTCAAGTTAGCAAGGTCATAAGAAGATGGATGTGTGTATAATTAGATCAAAGCCCCCTAAGCCCCGAGCGGCGTCGCAAGCAAAGGGGTTTCATGAGCCCAAAATTTGGACTGTCGCGACTGTTCACCCTCAAACCTGCCTCCTCACGCCGTTTGAAGTGGAAAGGTTACGATTTATCAGCCGTGCGATTAACTTTTCTCGGAGGTCTAGATTGAGTTACACGTCCATCAATGCTGAATTTGAAGAGACATTTTCCCTTCACCGTTGGATCTTGCGCTAATGAGCGGCTACGATGAATCCCCAAAACCGTTTTTGTCGGTTATAAATAGGCAGATGGGACCCTATTCATTCACGTCCTTTTCATTCTCAGATTTCTCTTACCGATCTTCCACTACTCAGGTGATGTCTTCTTCCTCCTGGTCGACCGATGGGCTTAATGATGAGGTCCGAGGGTATGCTGACGGTGGGATCACGTCGTCGTCGTCAACATCTACCTCTTTTATGTCAGGTTCCGCTGGTACTCCCGTTCAGCGAGAAATTGTTTACGAAGATATTGAGTTGATCGTGGATAATTCACGCGCATGGACCGAACTCATCCCTCCCCCTACCGTGCTGGGATATGACTGGACTCCATACGAGGTTCGCGGTTACCCTTCTTACTTCATCACCACTAATTTCGTAAGGCATTTAATTGAGCGGGTAGATCTGCTAGTGAACATCAGAGTGGCAGGGGACATTTCTTTGGTTGTATGCCCCTCGAACGAATGTGCTTGTCACGATCGGGAAGGGTATGAACTAGATTTCTTCTATGTGTATGTCACTTTGTTTCGTGACTTGGGTGTACGACTTCCCTTCTCCGATTTTCAAATGGGCGTGCTGAGGGAGCTGAACATTTTCCCCGCTCAATTGCACCCGAACGGTTGGGCGTTCATGCAAGCCTTTGTTGTACTCTGCACCGGTCTTGTCTTAACTCCCACCCTTGCCTCATTTCTTTACTTTTTTCGAGCTCTTCCTCACCCCAATAAGTCTTGGGTTTCTTTAGCTCCCGTGAAAGACAAACAATTATTTACTTCATTTAACTCTTCATACAAAGACTTTAATTCCAATTTTTTCAAAGTGGGCATTAGAGATCCCAGCCGACCCAAGTTTTACTTTGAGGACGGCCATCCCAAGTTTCTGTTTTACCGGACGGAACATTCGAAGAAAGTAAACTCCTGGGCCAAGTTGGATATGACTGAAGATGAACTAGACGTGGTCAATCAGATCGATCAGCTACCCTGTCGGACTTCCTCTTGCAAGCTCATCGATCTTCTCGGAACCGACACTCTACGTTCCAGAATGTTTGGTAAGTTTTCCTTTATCTTGTGCTTGTTAATCGGTCGTTATTAACTTTTCTAAATTTTTCTTGTTATTTCAGACTTTTTTTGTGGGATGGAGAAGCATCAGTCATTTATGCGTATGATGGCTCGGAAGAAAAGTTTGGACAAGACTAGCGAAGGTACATCTTCCCCTGCCAAGAAAGTTGGAGCTGCAAGCGCTACCGCTTCCCACTCAGCAAACGCAGCCTTAAAGATTTCTACCGCTGAAGTTCCTTCTACTGACACCAAGCCTGCCGACCTCGAAGCTGCCAAGGGCAAGACCTAAAGAAAGCCCCCCCAAGAGAAAACTCCTTTCCCTCCGAAGAAGAGAAAGCTGACTAGCCCCTTGCTCACCGGTCCTCTCGACCCCAACGTTCATGTCGTCGACCGTCTGCAATACAACCTTAACCCTCAGGAGAGGAAACCCTTTAAAGGGATGTCTGCCAGCGAGTCCATGAACATGGCTTATGAGTTCATTGCCCGGGCGAGCATCTGCATGAACTACTCCGCTGGAATTACCAAGCCTTTATTGGTGGCCGAGTTGGAGGCAGCATGCAAGGACCTGGAATCGGCCAAAAAGGAGAACACTGCCCTCACTCTCCGCCTCGAAGAAGCTACAAAGGCCACCGAGGACGATCGGGCGAAGGCTGCTACTGCTCTTACAAACGCTCAAGATGAGGTCATTCTTCTCAAGCAGTCCATCGATACTTTAAAATTGGACTTGCAGAAGGCTTCGAATCAGAATAAGGAGCTAACCAGAGAGAGAGATTCCCTTCAGGCCCATCGGGACAAGCTGGTTGCTGATAATTTGGGGTTAGGGGACGAGGTGTGCGATGAACGCCAACGTGGCTTTGAGCAAGGAATCGCCCAATGCCATTACTTTTTTAAGACCCCTCTGGAGCATGACGGATTCGATATTATGAAGGTGTATGTGGACGGTCATCTTGTAGATCTTTCAACTCAAGATCCGGCCGATGCCAAAGAGATTCCTTCTGCCATCCCGATCTCCACTAAAGAAACCAACCCTCTTTGCACCAACCCAGATCCTACTGTTTGAAGCAACATGTTTATTTGTTTTCTTATTATATGCACTCTTGATTGCTCTTGCATTAGCTTTTTTTTGTCAAGAATACCTCCGTCGAACTGCTATTATGTGTTGAATCGTGCTTTGAATGATATTTTGTGAATCGACCGGTTTCTTTTGTAACTTAGCATTTCTTATGCTTTATTCTTTCTGCTCGATTACTCTTTATTATTCGTCGCGCTTTGCTATTTTATGCCGCGACTATTGTTTCTCAAACTTTACTTTTGGCGTCATGATCAACTATCTTTTCCGAACTCCCCAAATTTTCGCCGATCAGGACTTTTCAAAGTCGTTTTTCTGACTTCCTGTGTTGATCGGGAATTTCTGAAGTCATTTTCCTGACTTTCTCCTGAGCATCCTGAGGCAGAAGTCATTTTCCTTACTTCCTGCATTGATCAGGAATTTCTGAAGTCATTTTCCTGACTTCCTCCCTAGCATCTTGAGGCAGGAGTCATTTTCCTGGCTTCCTACGTTGATCGGGAATTTCTGAAGTCATTTTCCTAACTTATTCCCGAGCGTCCTGAGGCAGGAGTCATTTTCCTGACTTCCTGCGTTGATCGAGAATTTCTGAAGTCATTTTCCTGACTTCTTCCCGAGCGTCCTGAGGCAGGCGTCATTTTCTTGACTTCCTTCGTTGATCGAGAATTTCTGAAGTCATTTTCCTGACTTCCTCCCAAGCGTCCTGAGGCAGGAGTCATTTTCCTTACTTCTTGCATTGATCGAGAATTTCTGAAGTCATTTCTTGACTTCCTCCCTAGCGTCTTGAGACAGGAGTCATTTTCCTGACTTCCTGCGTTGATCAGGAATTTCTGAAGTCATTTTCCTGACTTCCTCCCAAGCATCCTATGGCAGGAGTCAGTTTCTTTACTTCCAGCATTGATCGAGAATTTCTGAAGTCATTTTCCTAACTTCTTCCCGAGCGTCCTGAGGCAGGAGTCATTTTCCTGACTTCCTACGTTGATCGAGAATTTCTGAAGTCATTTTCCTGACTTCTTCCCGAGCGTCCTGAGGCAGGCGTCATTTTCTTGACTTCCTTCGTTGATCGGGAATTTCTGAAGTCATTTTCCTGACTTCCTCCCAAGCGTCCTGAGGCAGGAGTCATTTTCCTGACTTCCTGCATTGATCGGGAATTTCTGAAGTCATTTCCTGACTTCCTCCCTAGCTTCTTGAGGCAGGAGTCATTTTCCTGACTTCCTGCGTTGATCGGGAATTTCTGAAGTCATTTTCCTGACTTCCTCCCAAGCATCCTATGGCAGGAGTCATTTTCTTTACTTCCAGCATTGATCGAGAATTTCTGAAGTCATTTTCCTAACTTCTTCCCGAGCGTCCTGAGGCATGAGTCATTTTTCCGACTTCCTGCGTTGATCGGGAATTTCTTAAGTCATTTTCCTGACTTCCTCCCGAGCGTCTTTGATAACGGTTGGAAAAACATTATTTTTATACTTAAAATTGATATTAAAACACACCCCTTATGGCTTAGAATGAGCTTAAGACTCAAGTAAAACACTTAGTTGAGTCACATGAGAGTCAAAAGTTGTTTTTAGAGATATTATGCTTGTTTTGCATTGTTTTGCAGGATTTTGATGAGAGTTGAAGATGGAAGTTAAGAAGGGAGGACTTAGAGTCATGAAAGAAGGAGAAAAAGGATGAAAAGAAGAGTCAAGTGCGCCGCTCAGTGCCAATTCCAGCGCTGAGCGCCAGTTTCGTGGGTAAAGTCACTGCTTCTCGCTTAAGCGACACCGCTGAGTGGCCTGTGCGTCCATCATATGGGCTTGGGCTTAAATTCTGTTACTTTTATGTGCTATAAATAGCCCCCAGTGTGATTTTCAAAGTAAATTTTGGCAGACAGAGACGTCCACAGCTGCTCACACTCCTTGGAGGTGGTTCCTTGGATGCTTAGGCTCCAATCTACCAAATTTAGGGTTTATTCTTCCATAATTTCATTTAATTCCATCTAGTTCACCATGTCTATGGTGAACTAAACCCTTTGTTGTTAGGGAACAATGTAATCTTTTGAAACTCTCTTATATTGAAATTTTTATTTTATTCATATGCTTGCATATGCCTATATTATCAATTGTTGGGTTCCTTACCTTTGCTTAATGCTTTTATCGTTGAACTCATTCGGTAAATGTTGTTTGTCTTTATTGATACGAAGACGTACAATAATGTCATGAACTTGGGGGAATTCCTAATATCGCCTAGAGATAGGGGTAGGACGATCAATTGTATTTTGCTTCCATTTATCATGCATTATTAGTTACTAGGGGAGGCTAGAGATAGCAAGCCAGTAATTAGTAATAGGCTCTATTTGCCAAGAGATTGGGTTTAGGGTAGACCAAGAAAGTTTGCATGACAATATGATAAATAGGCAAGTTAAATAAGAAGAGTAGATATAAGAGGGTGGATAAGATGAAATTGTAAACCCCAACAACTCCATTCATCCATAGTTTCTTCTAGCCAATTGATTCACTGTATTTTGCATGTTTATTTTCGTCTTGCATTCAAAAACCTAAATTTAATTCTTTTCTCAAGTCTTATGCGATCTCTTTACATGAAAGTTAAGGCCTATGAGTCCTTTGGGAGAACAATATTTGGTCTTACCATCTATTATTACTTGATACGATCTGGTACACTTGCCAGGGGTCTAACAAGTTTTTGGTGCCATTGCCGGGGACTCATGGTTTAACTTTTCAAGTAGTGTAAATTGATTTAATTTGACTTGTCAGTATATATTTTGTTTTGTTTTTGTTTTTTTTTGTAAAAGTGCTACTAGGGTTTGTATTTCTTGTGCATGCAGGAGACTAGACATACTAGGAGCAAGAAAAACACGCAACCTCTTCTTGAAGGCTTAAATGATAAAAAGGGAAAGAGAGTCAGACGCCCATCTAGGGATTTGTTTCCTCTCTTGACAGAATACTATTACCTTCACCAGAACAAAGAGCATAGGAGATGGCAGCCGAGCAACCTCCTCCAAGACGCACTCTAGCGGATCAATCTAATGTTGTTGGCCCTTTCCACTTTAACAGCATAGCCATGCCAACTGACAATACAACCAACATGGTGATGAATCCTACGTTAATCCATCTGGTACAAAGCAACCAATTTCACGGTTTGTCTAATGAGAATCCGTATGATCATTTGACAACATTTAGTGAAATTTGCAATACTGTGAAGATGACTGGAGTGTCAGATGAACGAGTAAAGCTTAGCTTGTTTCCATTCTCATTAGGAGAAATGCTAAGACATGGTTAAATTCCTTTCCAGAAGGAACATTCACTACGTGGGAAACTGTGGCAACCAAATTTGTCAACAAATATTTTCCACAGTCCAAAGTCACCCAGGGAAGGTTGGAAATTTCATCATTTAAACAGGGCATGGAAGAAACTCTCGGGCAAGCATGGGATAGGTTTAAAGGCTTATTGAGGAAGACGCCAGTTCATGGGTTTGACAAGACAACATTAGTTCTTGCTTACCTAGGAGGCCTGAATACACAGTCGAAGATGATGTTGGACGCCTCAACAGGAGGTGACATAAAGAGAAAGACTGAGGATGAAGCCTATGACTTGATTGAGAGTATGGTTGTGAATGAGCAAGAAACTTATAGTGAAAGGGGCGTACCAGTGCAGAAGAAGGGAATGTTGCATTTGCCTGCAGTTGATGCTATGCTAGCTCAAAATCATCTTTTGACTCAAAAGCTAGATAATTTGACGAAGATTCTCTCACAACTTCCAAAGGAAATTAGGAATGTCTCCCAAGCTCAGCAACTTTGTGATTTCTATGATGGTGACCATATAAATGGCCAATGTGCTATGCCAGAGGAGATGCAACAGGAGGCAAATTATATGGGGAACCAGTTCCAGTATAAGCAGGGGAATTTCAACCAAGGCAACTCTAGCCAAGGTTGGAAAAACCATCCTAGTATCGGGCAACCATCACCTTTGTGGCAACCATCACATTTGTGGCAACAGGTTAATCATTTGACAAAGACTGTCAGAAGCCTTAATGATAGATTTGATAAATTTTTGAAGGTTTGAGTCTCAACATGAAAGTGACCAAGCCAGTTTCAGATCTTTGGAGATGCAAATTGGTCAACTGTCAAAGAGGGTGGAAACCACAGAGAAAAACCAATTTAGGGCTAATACTGATGTTAACCCTAAAGAAGAGTGCAAGGTTATTGTAACAAGGAGCAAAAGAAAATCAGAAGAGGAAGTTATTGAGGCAGAAAGTAGTGAGGAGGAAGATGAAGAAATGAGTGAAAATGGTGAGGAAGAGAAAGAAGAGGAGAGGTTTGAAAAGAAATTAGAAAATGAGGAAAGAGGGAGTCACAACGGGCAATTTGGAGAAAGTTTTAACCAAGTGACTAAGGTGCCATCACTGATTAAGCAGATTCCTGTGTACTCTGAGAGAATAAAATATTATCTTGGAGATGTGATAGATCTTGATCAAGAGGAACAAGAAGATGTTATTAAACCTCAGAAGAAAAATCATCCTCCCAAGATAAAGGATCCAGGATGTTTGACTCTTCCATGTGTTGTGAATGATGTTGATGTAGGAGGAGCTATGATAGATTATGGATCTACCATTAATATGATGCCTAAGCGTTTCTTGAAGAAAATTGGAGGGCTAGTGTTAAAACTGTCTAATCTTAATGTGACGGTGACGGATGGGTCCACTAAAAAGCCGCTTGGTATGGTGGAAAATGTGATTGTGCGTGTTGAGCAGTTATAATTCTTGGTGGACTTTATAGTCATGGGAATGGAAAATAATGAGAGGATTCCAGTGATTCTTGGAAGACCTTTCATGGCGACTTCAAAGATGCTTATTAGTGTTTATGATGGAAGAATCATGATGAGAGATAAAGAGAATGTGTTGTTGTATAATGGCTCTCAAGAAAATATTGTTAGAGTTAAAAAAAGAGCCAGACATAAAAAGTCCAGAAGGGAAGTTGCATCCGAAGATAGCACAACAGGTACTAATACTGACAGTTGTAATGTTTTACAGGTACCTAAACATGAAGAGGTTGATAAAGGAGGAATAATTCACTCAGAGGATATAACACTTCCACGTGGTTCACAAGTAAGATTCAAGAATAGAAAGTGGATTGTGAACAAGATTAAAGAAGGTGGAGTGGTGGAGATTAGAAGACCATACACCAAAGCCATCAGAAGAGTGGATAGAAGGCAGTTGATGAGTTGGAAAGATAGACCCCAACCGGGATGGGAAGACATGATGTTATTTTATTGAATCCCACTTACTGTAAAACATTTTTAGGTTTATTTTATTTTGGACACATAATTCTTTGGATTTTTAATCATTTTTGGGTAGCATCTACTGAGGGATGCTAAAATTTTGTGTATCTACTGAAGGATACAGGTAAGTACACCTACTGAAAGGTGTTGGAGGCACTTACTGATGAGTGCTAGAAGGTTTGGGTCAAGCTCGTGACGTTAAACAAGCGCTACCTGGGAGGCAACCTAATTGATTATTTCTGTTTTTAACTCTATTGTAAGTACATTGTATGTTTTGAATGATGCATTTGAGACGGGAAAGGTATATAATTGAAAAATTGAAGGGTGAAATGAAGTGCTACACGGGTGGATTACACAAAAGCAAGCAAAAAAAAGGGAGAAAAATTAAACGCCCACCGCTAAGCGGTCCATTTGACCGCTGAGCGGCGGCGACGCAGACCTCCCTTAAGCTTTTAAAAGCTCAGCGTTTTTGTGGATTCTGCACTTTTGAAACTCCTCTTTGAAGCTCGCTCAAGCGTTCTCCATAAACCCTAGCACCCAATTTTCACTTTCAAAGGCTTTCCAAAAGAAATTTCCCCACTTTTCTCATCACTCATTCACAAAAATCTCATTTTTTTACCATTCTCTTGTCAAAAGTTTAGGATTTTTGTTGAGGGTTGTGCATTGGAGAGGCATTCATCATCACTTAAGAAGATGTTTAGCAAGAATTTAAGATCTCCACTCAAGTAAGTTGTGCAAATTCATTCCTAGGGTTTCTAATTGAAATTTGATGAAGAACATGTGTAAGAACATGATAAATTAGGGCTTTTGATTTCTATGCATGATTTGATGAAGTAGAAACTGTTTGAACCGATTGAATGGCATGAAATTAGTCTGGATTGGAAAAATTGGTGTTAGAGTGGAGATTAGGACCTTTGAAAGAGGGCTTTTGAAAAACCCTCATCGAAACCGCTGAGCGGTCTGCTTGACCGCTGAGCGGAATTCATCAGGTTTTGGGTTTTGTTTTTTTTGTGATGCTTGGACACTGAGGGGCCCTGTTTTTCCCTCAGTGCTAGACTGTGCATGATTTGGAATGTAATTGATGATTTACTAACCTCTAATGATGAATTTTTGTGATGTTATTGAATTTATTTGATACAGAAATGTCATCCTCAAGGAGAGTGAAGACCGTGGGCAACAAGAGAAAGGAGCCAGAAAGGCCAAGAAGATTTTATTCTTCTTGGTTTCTTTCTAGGAAGCATGAGGAGCATTATGTGACTGTGCAGAAGAGGCGTTTATTGATGGAGAGAAAGGCCATGTATATTCCAGACTTGGCTCCTAAGTTTGAATTGGAGATCGAGAGGAGAGGCTGGGAGAGATTGACCACTTATCCTGCACCAGCTAGCATTGAGTTGGTGAAGGAATTCTATGCGAACACCTTGCCCAGAGGATAAGTTTCAGCTGGGAGGTACATGAGCTATGTGAGGGGGCAGATCATCAGATATGACCCGACACCATCAACAACTTTCTGGGTATTGAATGGCCAGGAGAGCAGTGTAGGTATGTTGCTCTTACAAGTGAGTACAGGGATTTTGAGGACATCGAGAGGGTGATGTGTATCCCTGGGAGACACTTTCAGAGGAACCCTAATGGAGCACCAGTCAACATCATTAGGGCAGACTTGACTCCCCTGGAAAAGTATTGGATGGCATTCACTCATGCCAACATACAGCCATGCTCTCATGTCTCTAACATCACTATGCATCAGATTCTCTTCATCTAATGCATGCTGAGGCAGATGTATGTTAACGTTGGTGAGGTCATCACCAACGAGATTCAGGGTTGTGCTACCACTGTGAGTAGCAGGACACCGCTAGGACATCCATCCCTGATTACGTACCTGTGTCAACAGACTCGGGTGGACACTGCAGTTCCACCTTATGAGAGACCGAGGAGGGCTATTGATGCCTCCTATTATCGTCAGTTTTGTGGAGGTGACGAGCCAGCCGAAGCAGTTCCTAGGAGACGTTCTGGGAGAGCAACAGTTCAGCAGGAGGATGCACCTGCAGATGCACCGGCACAGCACGCTGAGCCTTTTCAGATGAGGGACATGTATATGTCCATGATGGAGGCTAGGATGGGTCTCTTTGCAGAGGGCAGGTAGCTACTGCAGAGATGATTATAGGACTGTACGACATGCCATCAGTGCACAAGTGGACTATGGACGATTTTTTTTGAGCTCTAGAGTATTCATTGATATATGTGTTATTCATATGGAAGCATGAATGATATTGCCTGAATCTTTATGATTGATTGAATTGCATGTTTATGTCATATGATCAAGGCCATTTTTGGAAGCCATTTTTAGCCAAATATTAACCCAAAGAAAAGATAACCATGTGTTCTACCCTTTTTGAACCCTAGCCTTGAAACAGAATGAAAACCCTTGCTTTGAAAATTTTTACCTTGAGTTAGGTTGAGAATAATTGTATGATATTGCCAAAGTTCAAGTTTAGGGTTGTGAGGGAAATTGAAAGGCAAAAGAAAGGCATTGAGCTCAAGTGTTGAATGAAAGAAAAGCATGAGAAAAGAAAAGAGATGAAACAAAAAGCATGAAAGATGAGCTCAATGAAAAGAGAAAAAGGAAAGAAGTTGGGAATGAGTAAGATTGGTGAAAAAGAGAGTTTGTGCTTGAACTTTGGATGCTAAAATAACACTTTTCACTCAAGGACTTTGTGTTCCAGAAAAACCAATTTTTCTTGTTAACCCAACCTCATTATAAGCCTTGGAAAAGTCCTTGTGATGACATTTGTATGTAAGAATATTGATTGTAGTAGATGAAGGGAAATTTGGTTTTATGTGATATGTGAATAGCAGAGGGAGGGAGAGACCTCTTAAACACTTGAGTGATTGAGTGAAACACTTGCTTAGTGAGAATTGATAGATTCTATTGTTTACATTTATGCTTAGTGGATTGATCATTCATAAATGAAACATCTGTTGGAAAATGTGATAATGTGAACTGAGTTGAATTGAAAACATGCATGCATCTTGATAAGATTCCATTGAAAATCTGAATTGAGTAACTCTTGTTGTGAGCAAAATAAATTTTGGAATGTTGAACTATTTTGATGAAAAAGTGGAAAGCCAAGTTCTGTTTTATTTGCTTGAGGACAAGCAAAGTTTTAAGTTTGGAGTTGTGATAACGGTTGGAAAACCGTTATTTTTATACTTAAATTTGATATTAAAACACACCCTTTATGCCTTAGAATGAGCTTAAGACTCAAGTAAAACACTTAGTTGAATCACATGAGAGTCAAAAGTTGTTTTTAGAGATATTATGCTTGTTTTGCATTGTTTTGCAGGGTTTTGATGAGAGTTGAAGATGGAAGTAAAGTAGGGAGGACTTAGACTCATGAAAGAAGGAGAAAAAGGATGAAAAGAAGAGTCAAGTGCGTCGCTCAGCGCCAATTCCAACGTTGAGTGCCAGTTTCGTGGGTAAAGTCACTGCTTCTCGCTTGAGCGGCACCGCTGAGCGGCCTGTGCGATTAGAGGGTCACCGCTGAGCGGCGTATTGGACCCCTGAGCGGTTTTGCGATTAGAGGCAAACCGCTGAGCGGCTAAATTAAGCGCTGAGCTACCATCAGATGGGCTTGGGCTTAAATTCTGTTACTTTTATGCGCTATAAATAGCCCCAGTGCGATTTTCAAAGTAATTTTTTGGCAGACAAAGACGTCCACAGCTGCTCAACACTCCTTGGAGGTGGTTCCTTGGATTCTTAGGGTCCAATCTACCAAATTTAGGGTTTATTCTTCCATACTTTCATTTAATTCCATCTAGTTCACCATGTCTATGGTGAACTAAACCCTTTGTTGTTAGGGAACAATGTAATTTTTTGAAATTCTCTTATATTGAAATTTTTATTTTATTCATATGCTTGCATATGCCTATATTATCAATTGTTGGGTTCCTTACCTTTGCTTAATGCTTTTATCGTTTAACTCATTCGGTAAATGTTGTTTGTCTTCATTGATACGGAGACGTACAGTAATGTCATGAACTGGGGGGAATTCCTTGTTTAAGCTAATATCGCCTAGAGATAGGGGTAGGACGATCAATTGTATTTTGCTTCCGTTTATCATGCATTATTAGTTACTAGGGGAGGCTAGATATAGCAAGCCAGTAATTAGTAATAGGCTCTATTCGCCAAGAGATTGGGTTTAAGGTAGGCCAAGAAAGTTTGCATGACAATATGATAAATAGGCGAATTAAATAAGAAGATTAGATATAAGAGGGTGGATAAGATGAAATTGTAAACCCCAACAACTCCATTCATCCATAGTTTCTTCTAGCCAATTGATTCACTGCATTTTGCATGTTTATTTTCGTCTTGCATTCAAAAACCTAAATTTAATTATGTTCTCAAGTCTTATGCGATCTCTTTACATGAAAGTTAAGGCCTATGAGTCCTTTGGGAGAACAATATTTGGTCTTACCATCTATTATTACTTGATACGATCTGGTACACTTGCCAGGGGTCTAACAGTCTTTCAAAAATACTTCTACAAAAAACAAAGGCAAAAACGTCTGATCTTACTCAATTTGACAAATGAGGATTACAACACTTAGCTAAAATAAAACTTTAAATGAGAAACATTCCAAGTGTTTGGTATATGCTTCCCATCCAAGTGTTCCAACCGATACGCCCCATTAGTCAAGCTTTCCCTTATCCTGAACGGTCCTTCCCAGTTTGCTGCCAGCTTCCCGTGGGTTGTTTCTCTTCGGGCATCTGCTGCTTTGCGCCATACGAGGTCTCCTTCAACGAACTGCCTTGGTCGGACCTTGGCGTTGAACCGGCAAGCCACAACTCTTTTTTGTGCTTTTGATCGAACGACCGCAACCTCCCTTCTCTCCTGCAAAACATCAAGGTCGTTCCTCAAATGCTCCTCGTTTAGGGCCAAATAGTTCAACTTCCTTCGTAAAGTCATCTCCCCCACTTCCACAGGGAATATTGCATATGTCCCATAGGTTAAGTTGAACGACGATTCTCCTGTTGCGCCATGTGGAGAGCAACGATATCCCCAAAGCACCTGTTGCAACTCATCTACCCACGTACCCTTCGCTTCTCCTAACATCCTCTTCAATTCCTGGACGATAATTTTATTTACCGCCTCCGCTTGCCCGTTCGTTTGGGGATGCTCTACCGAACTCGTAACAGGAGTAATTTCCAGATCTTTGTAGAAAGCAACAAGCTTCCTATCCACGAACTGCCGACTGTTGTCAGTAACAATTACTTTGGGCAAGTCGAACTTGCAGATCAGCTTCCAAACAAACCTCTGAACTTGTGAAGTAGAAATCCTTGCCAACGGTTCGGCCTTCACCCACTTGGTGAAATAATCCACCGCCACCAATAAAAACTTCATCTAGGCTCTATCGACCGAGAAAGGCCCTACTATGTTCATTCCCCACTAAGTGAACGGCCAAGGTGACACGATGTTGTGGAGTTCGGTTGCCGGAGCATGAAAAACATTATTGTGCCTCTAACAAGCCAAACATTTTTTAGCAAAGGCTATGCAATCCTTCTCTAGCGTTACCCAAAAAAAACCTGCTCTCAGAATCTATGCCTTAAGCGCTCGTCCTCCTGTATGTCTCCCACATATCCCTTCATGCAACTCCCTTATAACATAATATGCCTCTTCACCGGACAAGCACTTCATCATAGGGGTAGTGTATCCTCTTCGGTACAAATCATCTCCTACCATACAATACCTAGCAATTTTCTTCGCATCCTCCGCCTTAAGATGCTTCCCCTCCTCCTGTTCCCCGATCAACTGCACAATTTCCTCCCTCTAATCTCTTCGGTCCTCGGTGCCACTTACGCTGTAACATTTGATCGTCGGTCTCGTTAGCACCTGTCGAATTACCGAAGATAAATGTCCCTTCTCCTTTCCGCTGGCCAATTTTGACAACATATCTACTCGAGCATTTTCCGCTTGAGGAACGTGCTTTATCTCAAGAGATTTAAAAGTTGCCTCCAATTGCTTAGCCTTGTAGAAATATTGTAACAGTTGATCGTCCTTGACCTGAAAGGTTCCGTGCATATGCCCTTCAACCAACTGCGAGTCTGTCCTGCATTCCAGAAACTTTGCGCCTAAATCTCGAGCTAACTCTAGTCCGGCCAGCAACGCCTCATACTCAGCCTGATTATTACTGACCTTGAATTTGAAGATCAACGACTGCTCAACTATCAACCCGTTCGGCCCTTCCAAAACAACTCCCGCTCCTCCCCCTCGCTTATTGGACGAGCCATCTACAAAGAGTTTCCAATAAAATGTTGCACTCACTTCTGTCGGTAACTCTACAGCAAAGTTTGCCAGGTGTTGACCGTGTACCAACCCCCGCGACTCATAACGCAACCCAAATTCTGAAAGCTCTACCGATCATCCAATCATTCTTCCAGCTAAGTCGGGTTTTCGAAGAATTTTCGCTACAGGATAATCGGTCTGCACTACTACCTGATGCCCCTGGAAGTACGGCCTAAGACGTCGAGCGGCATACAACAAAGACAATGCCACCTTCTCAACCTGTTGGTAGCGGATCTCCGCATCCTTGAGACTCCGACTTACAAAGTACACCAATTTGAACTCAGGGATCTCCTTCACCAATGTTGCACTGATTGCCTCGTTAGACGCTGCCAAAAAGATCTGCAGCTCATAATCGGGTTCCGTTCGTCCCATCACGGGCGGTTTAGTGAGGACTTTCTTAACTTCCTTAAAAGCTCCCTCACACTGGTCGTTCCAACATCCCTTCGCATCCTTCCTCATTACCTTAATGATAGGCTTAATGCGTTCTACTAATCTAGGTACAAACCGTGACAAAGACGTCAAAGGCCCTACCAACCTTTGCAACTCCTTTAAATTTTGTGGGCTTCTCATCTCCAATACCGCCCTGCATTTATCAGGATTTGCTTCAATACCCCGAGCGGTTAGCATGAAGCCCAAAAAATTCCCAGCCTGGACTCTAAACGTGCATTTGGACGGGTTTAAACGCATACCAAACTTTTGCACTTGTCCAAATACCTCTTCCAGATCCTTCACATGTTCCTCAACCGACCGGCTTCTCACCACCATATCGTCTACATATACCTCCACACACTTCCCTATCTAGTGCTGGAAAATCTTATCCATCAAGTGTTGATAGGTGGCTCCGGCATTCTTCAAACCAAACGGCATGACATCATAGAAATAGGTTGCTCATTCGGTTATGAAAGAAGTTTTTTCACTATCCGGACGATACATGGGAATTTGATTGTATCCCGAATATGCATCCAAGAAATTGAGAACTTCATATCCTGACACTTCGTTAACCAATGCGTCAATTCTAGGGAGGGGGTATGTGTCCTTCAGGCATGCTTCGTTCAGATCGGTAAAGTTTGTGCACATCCTTCATTTGCCATTGGATTTTTTTACCATTACCACATTGGTCAACCAAGTGGTATATGTTATTTCCCTTATAAAACATGTTTCCAACAGCTTACAGACCTCCTCATCCACCACCCTTCTTTTCTCCGCCCCCATCCTCCTCTTCTTTTGTGCAATCAGTCGGGCATCCCTAAATAAGGACAACTTATGGAAAATCACATCAGGATGATATCCTGGCATATCTGCCGCTGTCCACGCAAATAAATCTCTATTTTTGGTCAATACCCGGCCAACCTCCTACATCTGATCATTATTCAGACCTCGACCCACCATAGTGGCCCGATCCTCACTCCCCAAAGAGAAAGACTGAACTTCTCCCAACGGTTCTACTCTATCCTCAGTGTTCATTATGGGATCTAACTCCGCCATTGCCACCTCCGAATGATTCTCTGCGCCCTAGGGACCAATGGCTTAACCTTCAATCCCGCCGCATAACACTCACGTGCCATCCTTTAATCTGCTCGGACAACACACACTCTTCTGTCCTCCAAATGGTACTTCAACTTTAGGTGAGGAGTAGAGACAATAACGCCAAAGGCATTCAAGCATGGTTGGCCTAGTAACATGTTATAGGAGGTATTAGCTTCCACCAACAAGAATCTCACTTTAATCTCCCTCGCGTCTTTCTCTGTCCCCAAACTCATCCTAGGGTCAACATAACCCCTCGTATCTACTCGCTCGCCTACAAACCCCAGAATCTGCTCGTGAAACGGCATGATCACGTTGTCCGATATATTCATTTGCTAGAAAGTTTTCCAATAAAGGATATTGGCCGAACTACCTTGGTCCACCAGTACTTTACCCACACTATATCGAGCGATTATCGCCGTTATAACCATCGGGTCATCCTGGTTGGGGTCGAGTGCGTGAAAGTCTTCATCCGAAAATGTAATCGACGGCATAGATCTGCGCGCCATGTCCGCCGGTTAATGCTATGCAAGCTCCTCAGATGCCGCTTCCGAGCTGCCGAAGAAGGTTCTCCGCCAGCAAATCCTCCGGATATAGTGTTAATCACCCCCTGCAATGGTCTTTCCCTACTCCTACTTCTGCTGCGTTGATTGGTTCCCACTAGGTTCCCTTCGTTTTGAATACTACTCGTATCACCTCTAGGCGGATGTCTTGCCCCACCCGTACCTCCTCGCCTATGACCTTGGACAAACCTCCGCAGATGCCCAACTTGAATCAAACTTTCAAGCTTATCCTTTAAGGTGATACAATCTTCTGTAGTATGTCCCATGTTTTGGTGGTATCAACAATGTTTACGTTCGTCAGCACCTTGGATCATTGGTGACCGAACCACCGTTAACAGGTCTGCTCTCAAGGCCCCTTCCATTACCCTTACCCTAGGGGCATTCAACGGTGTGTAATGGACGTACTAAGGGACTTTGGGCAGATCCGCACCTCTCTGGCCACCTCCTCCTTCACTTCTCCCGAACGATCTTCTCTCACCCCTCCTCTCCTGACCCCCCTGGTCATTCATATTTCTACCCACACCTTGCCCGTTTCCTCCTCCACCTTGCCCATTTCCACCTCCGCCTTGCCCGTTTCCTCCTCTACCTTACCCATTTCCACCTTTGCCTTGACCATTGCGTCTAGATATGTTGGTCGCCTCCCGTGTCCCATCTTCATGTCTTGTATGATTGCTCTCCCCCCCCATGCTCCTGCTGAGTTGCCCCGCCATTTACCGACTGTACCGACTGTCCCCCCGCTCTATTCCCTCGTTCAGCCCTCATCGCGGCCATCTCCGCCCTCATTTCCTGCATCTGCCTCTGCATCTCCTGCAGCAACTGCAAGTGAAGCTCTCCTGCCATTGTGATCATTCTTGGGTTTTTCACACACTCTCGGGCCCCACGGTGCTTGCCAAAATGTTTCGGTTATGAGTCCCGAGACTGAAGACACTCCAAGTTCTCCTTCACTTTGTCGCTCTTCCGGTATCTACTGAAGATCTCTTCCTCGATGCCGAATGGTTGTGACCTGCAGGGAGACACTCCGACGCTTAAGTTAGCAAGGTCACAAGAAGATGGATGTGTGTATAATTAGATCAAAAGTAAATTACCTGGTTGTTAGGTCTATATTTATAGGCATTAGGCCCAATAATTGGCATTAACTACCTGAACTATCGTATCTTCTGTTTTCTTGTCCGTAATATTCGCCATTAAGGTCATTAATTACTCTTCAACACTGCTTTCCACAGTCCTTCACCGCTCAGCTATGTTCCTATTTCTTCGGCTCTGACCGGTCGGTCCTTCATTGCCCTTCGATGTGGACCTGACCGATCGGTCACCTCCTCATACTACACTTACTATATTTTATTCATTTTTTCCTTTGCATTGATATGAATGATATGAAGAGTGTTGTGATGTATTTATAGTTTCAATTCAGTGAAGTTGTGGAAATTAGTTTATCATTGGAATAAATAAAAAATTAGTGGAAGAAATAACAAATAATAACAAATCCAAAGTGGGATACAGGCTTTAGGGTACTTCCTGGAAGGCAAACATTTATTTATGGAAATAAATTCATTTGAGACAAAATTTATATTTGTTTACTGATATTATATTAAACTAAAAGTATTTAGTAAAATCATTTATTAGAGTAGATGCGTAGAATGACATTAATGAGAATATTGTGATATAAAATTTTATCTTAATTTTGTTAAAAAAATACTTTGGAGTATTTGCAATCTTAGTATTTTATTACTTTTTATTTTATTATAAGAAAAACATAACTTTAACTTTTAAATATTGATATTGCTCAAATTGCAATATTATTAGAATTGACTTAGCCATCCTAATACCACACAAAATATTTATTTATTAAAAATAATTAAAAAGTGTAAATTTATTTTAATAAATAATAATATGTATTGATGCTAGATTAGTTAGTTATTTAAAAAAAGTTAGAAAAACATAAAATTATTTTTAAATATTTGTATTAAATAAATATTTGTATTATTGTCGGAACATTAATTAAAATAAATATTAGAAATAAATAAGTTATTGATCAGGTTGCTAATAAGTGACTGAATCCAGAATCATAAGAAGAAAGAAATGTATTTGCAAAGATTGTTTGTGAGTAAAAGAAATTATCAGATTATTATTCTTCATGCGATGACATATATTTATAACCTTCTTTTGCCTTTGAATAACATATGAATATTATTATTGGGTTATGTTATTATCAATGGATTTTGTTTTATTCCTATACAATATCATATATATCATAAAACTGATGATCTATTCTCTACTTCGTCCAACATGATGGATTAAATTTTTCATTGAATTTGTGCCAGTAGTCATGTGTTAGATGTATAGTTTTATGATAGCTTTGACATTGGGGACATGGTGTAGAAGAGTGTTGACAGGAGCTATACATATCTTATATATCTATGTTTTTTTATGATGAAAAAAAAATGGTTTTATGGTTTCTTACATTAACAATTGTTTTATCCTTATTGTGTTTGTGCTTGATATATGTATTCATTGGTTGTTGATGAATCATGTCTAAAACAGATTGAACATTTCATTTCTAGAAGAAATAATCGGTTAAGCGATGTATATAATTGGTTATATTTCTCCAATCACTTGTATGCTTAACATGGGCAAATAGTTGTGTAATAATTGATCACATTAGTTGTATCATTGATTAAAACACATTGTTATGCCAATATATGTTTCATTAGCTATATAATCGATTAAAACACATTATTGAATTCAGTCTAAACCATCCATGTATGATTGTATGATCTATCTCTCACAAAGTGTATATGTCTATTTTGACCTATAAATATCATTATTAAGAAAGTCAACCCATAATCTCTTAGATCAAGGGATTTATTTCAGGAGCTAATTTCACAGTTAACTACTTTATTATGATTGATTCTGTTTCACTTTTTATCTACATAAATCATATTATAAACTCTTGACAAACCACTAGCATACCAATTCCAATTTCTTAACAACATTTGAAGAAGGAACTTTAGATTTTAAGGAAAGAATATTTTAGGCGAATATTTGAGTGAAATTGCATGATAGGAAGTTGCAACACACTCAATCCGGGACATATGAGCAGAATAATACACATGAAAAAGAAATACAAACAATTTACAATAACTTTTTTCAAGAATGAGGACAAAGTTAACGTGTTTTGTCTTACCACTTGAGAATTTTTTAGCAAAAGAGTCTCCAAATCTTGTAACACAGCTAATGGAGTTCCCTGATACGCTGAACAGTAAAGTGAATAAAAGAAAGAGAAAGAAAAATTCATAATCATCGAAAGAACATATATAAAAATTGAAAATCAACACTAGTGGAAAAACGCTGTTTAACGTCAGCTCATAGACGTCTGTTAGAGCTCCACCGACGTCATATGATGACCGGTGGCATTACCGTAAATAAGATGGTAACCTAGACGTTGATTTCAAGGTAATACGACGTCTATTAAGCAGTACACGTCAGGTTGCCGTAAGCCGACATCCAATGTAATGAGGTAGGCGAGAAGACAAACTTCTCCTGCACATTTGACGTCGGTTCTGATAGGGGGCCGACGTCTACTTGGGTGCAGTTAATGCTGGTCACCTGATTCTCAGGCTATTAGACGTCAGGTTGTCAAAAACCAACGTCTATGGCCTGTCCGGAAGGCGGGAAGACAAAAATTTTCTGCAAAATAGACGTCGCATTTTTGGGTGCGCGACGTCTATGTGCTTGTAATTAATTATGTGCATCAAACTCCGAGGCACTTTCACTTCCGACAGCAGAAAACCGACGCCTATATTATTATAGACGTCAGCGCCCCTTCACAACTGTCGTCTACGTCCCTAACAGGAAGTGAAACGTCAATCGGTTCAGCGCCCTAGACGTCGATGCCCCTTCACAACCGACGTCTAATGGGCATTCAAAAAGTCAGTTTAAATGTTAACTTGGTCGTCGAATTAGTTAGACAATCGACGTCTAGATTACTATAGACATCGGTTTCGCAAGCAACCGACACTCAATTTCATTTTAAATAAACCGCAGACTCTTCACGGCATTCAGTTTCTGATATCGTCTTCCTCTCTTCTCTTTTTTCTCTTGTTTCTCTCTTGCGGCATTGCATTATTGTTTCTGATATCTTTATCGTCTTTCTCCTCTTCTTTTTCTCTCTTCCGGCATTGTATCCCAGGTGGTTTTTTTTATGCTTACCGTTTAAACTTTGTTTAGTCTTTCATCGATTATCTTCTAGTTCAACTGATTAAAATTTGCTTTCTTTGTGTTGTGTTTTAGTGCAGTTTTGTTCCTTTCTTGGGACAACGTAGTAACACATTCTCTATTTGCTAGCTGCCTCCCAGAAAAATCGGCGTCTTGTGAATTTCTTTTTGTCGTTTCAACCCAAAAACGACCATGGGTCGTTGCCTAGTTATCGTTTCACCGTGATTTTTCCCTCTTGCGGATGAAAATGGAACTAAACAACAACCCAGGTTCGGTTTTGGGTTGAAATGCCATAAGAAATTCAAAAGACGCAAGCTTTTTTTCGGGGGAAACTAGAAAAAGGAGATTATGCTACTAGGCTATCTTAAGACAGGAACAAAACTGCACTAAAACACAACCACTGTATTAGACGTCGGTTAATGTATACATCGACGTCTATAGTACCTTTTAGACGTCTGTCAGTGTCATCTTCGAAGTCTTTAGTGCCTCTTCGACGTCGGTTATTGCTCAGACCGACGTCTATATAATGTCTTTAGACGTCCAGTTTCGACGTTTAGTGACGTCAGACATGGCACTAACTGACGTCATTATAGACGTCGGTTATATTCATGTCCGACGTCCCATTGACGTCACCGATAATGACGTTGGTTATTTAGTAGACGTTAAAAACCCAAAATAACTGACGTTAAACAACGTTTTTCCACTAGTGCAAACATCAACACAATTATGTAACAATTTTACGGCTAAGTATAGACAAAATCAATTATCAAGCAATTATGCAACTGGCAATGTATATTTTAATTTTTAAGGAATGTGCCAACAAAATGTATATGCTTATTTTTAGCTTCATGACTTTTTGTTCTAATACTAACAGAATATCCTCATATTGTATGGGGCTTACGTGAATCTTTAAAAATCTATAAATTATATAAAATTATTTCCTGCAATTTTATTTGGTAAAAAATTCACAAAATATGAAAAGTTATAATGCTGATTGAAGAAAGCAAAGATAATTAAAAAAATTTGAAGCTTGTACTTTACAAATTCACATTATCTTATAATTATATGTTTATGATTGAAACTATGGATGGAAGTACACAAATTTTCCTCTTCCTTTTCCCCTTCACTAAAGTTGTGTGGTAATCCTAAATTTCAGGATGTATATGGTATCCGACTTATTTACACCTCAGCAACTTTAGCTGTTGCTTCCACAAACTTTCTTCCAGTTATCACCTTCTTCTTAGCACTCATACGGTAAAGTTCTACATCAGATCATGCTGGACCCATGATTGCTTTGCATTTTGTTCAATCATAGTTAACTATTTCCACCTTTTAAGTCAAATCTAACTTTGAGCCCATCTTGGGTCCAAAAAATTCAAAGAAATATTGCTGCTATCTCTTGGCAAACAAAACTTAAATCAAAATTATGCCTACTGTTCAACCACTAATGATCTTTTAAAGGTGCTTCTAAGATTTTATTGCATCTGCATGGTACACTCGGAGCGCACCTAATATTTTAATTGATTACTCAGTGGTGAAAGCGTGAATCGATTAATTAACAGCATATGTGATCATGTGAGCGATTATAGTGGATATGTAGCATTTGGTAAGATATTTTTTATTTCACAAGGAGAGGTGGAAAGGGCATTCCAATTGTAACTTTCATCAAACCAATAAGATGGATTAAAGCATCTTTTATATCCTGTATATACAATTGAAGAAGAGCTTCATAAGAGATTCATAAGAGATGACAAAAAAGTTCGCATTATCGGATAAAATCCACGACTGATAATTGATACCTACAAATTATTATCCGAAACTCAGGAATAACAGATATTTTAATACCCGTTTATAAACAGGTCGAGTGCAGATATTATACTATCGATACTCGCAGATATCCGTTACTGCAAAAAACTTGAGTTTGGTTTTTGTGAGAACTTTCTGAAATTCTGGGTTTTAATTAGGTTGGTCAAAGAACAAAGGGTGATATGAATTGTTAAAAATGAAAGGTTAGAAAGATTAGAAATGATAGAAGGCTAGACTGAACAAGTTAAAAATTCAAACATCAAACTAAAAGATTCTGGATATGAATTGTGCGACAAACAAAATCTAAAACATGAGTGAATCGTATCTAACTTAACGAAATTCGAATAATGAAAGGATTAAGGGCCCAAAATCTCCAAATCTCTCTTCCTAGGTTGAATTAGACATTCACCAATCATATCCTTGAGTTTTTCATGCTCAACCATGACGTCAAGAACTCTATCCTCAAGCATTACTCCAGTTCTCTTCAGCTTATCGCTTTCAGAATTTTTATTTGAGAAAACCAGTTCAGATAACCGATTCTTTTCTGCTTGTTTGCAGTATTTGGTGCATTCAGGGGTGCCCTGGGCAAGAAGATGATAAGTATAAACAACTTTCTTTTGTCCAAGTCTATATGCTCGGCAAATAGCTTGCCTTTCCACTGAGGGATTCCAAACAACATCAAGAAGCACCACCCTTGAAGCTCCGATTAAGTTAATGCCTTCAGAAGATGCTTTTATAGAAGCAAGTAACACCTTTGCTCGGCTATTTGCAGCATTGAAACTATAAATGAGGGACTGTTTCTGCTTTTGCTCAAGCTTCCCATACATATATAACACTTCCATCCCCACACTCCAATTCAAGGCTGACGCTAGCTGGTCCTTGATTAAGTTTAAAGTATCAATGAATTGGCTGAAAACAAGGACTTTCTCATTTACTGCATCACATAGTCTTATAAACTCGATCAGAAACTTGGTTTTCACCCCTGCATAAGGGTTCAGTCGAATTTTTTCCAACCTATCCTTGTCAATAATAGATTCTTCTTTTTTTGACAAGGAGCAGCTGAGGAAAAGTGATGGATGGACTGAAACCAAGGCTAACTTGTGTTCAAAGTTTAGTACGTTTTGAGAGCATTCAATGCTCTCTAGAGTTTCTTGCTGCAAAATGTCTGGCTTCAGAACCAGCACACATTCTCTCAACCCAGGAAGGTTCTTCTCAAGAATGCTACCTTTATGAACATGAACAAAGGGGTTCATCAGCAATTTTAGCTGCTTTATTTTTACATCAGCTGGATTTCCAGAAGAAACAGGTTCCCAACTCATTTCTTTCGAAGCTTTCCTTCCTTGCATTAGTCTACTTTGGCAAAACTTCTTGAGTTCTTGTGGGATGCTCTCAGGAAAGGATGGTTTCATTAAGCACAAAATATTGTAAAGTTCCAAAAAGTTGTTCTGGAAAGGAGTCCCTGAGAGAAGAATTCGCTTCTGAGTTCTACTTTCAGAAAGAACCTTCCAAATATAACTATTCTGGTTCCGAGGAGTGTGCCCTTCGTCAAGTACTAGCAAACCCGGATAGTCACGCAGAACCTTTCCCATTCCACTTTCAATGTACTCCCTTGTCTTTGGACGTTTCTTTTTCCCCAACTTTTTATTATTCTTATCTATTCCCCCACCACCACCTACAGATGTGGCCCCTGCTAGCTTCTCATATAAATTGTAGCTGATTAGTAGAATGCTCTTCTCTTTGTACCATGAACACAATTTCACCATCCGAATGGCATCCTTATTCTGCCTCTGGTTGCCACACCAATCAACTTCATTGATGAATTCTTCTTTCCCTGATAATTCAGCACTGTTCAAGTTATGGAATGGAATTCCTAGTTTCCACTTTCTTAGCTCGTCTTCCCAGGTAAGCAATATGCTGGAAGGAGCAATGATAATAGGCAGACACTTTGGAAACAATTGCAAATATGATTCAAGAAAAACCATGGTCAGCTTAGTCTTTCCTGTTCCAGGAGCATGAGAAATAATGCAGCCTCCTTCATTGCAAGGGTAATCCTTCTTCAATTTCAATTCGGCAAGGTCAATAGTTCCTTGTAAGTTTCTCCAAATAAACTCAAACCCTTCTTGTTGATGAGGATACAAACTTTGTTTAATGTCAGGAATAAGGTCCCAAACAGTGCCTTCATTCTGAGACCAAATTGCCTCCGAGTCGTCATCACCAGACTCGTCAAACAAAGCCCCATCCAATAGTGAGGTTTTCCCTTCACTGGATGACGCCATTCTACCACCATATCTTTCAGAATCCACCTGTATTAAACCCAACCCAACCCAAAAAATGACACTTACATCAGTATTTTTTATCAACCTACAGATTTCATAAAGCATGACATCATATCAGAACAAAAACAAACTAGCAAAAACTTATTTAAGCCCTATGGTTTCCTCAGCAGCACTCAATCCCTGTTTTCTCTTTTTCAAATAAGAAAAAACTCATAAATACTTAAGATAGTGGTGCATCATAGTTCAACGGATAATGACACATATCAGCTTTTTTCCTATGTTCATAAGCGCCAATAACAAAGTCTAGTTAACATCTAAATGTAATGAAATTAATTTTCTATAATAATCATCAAATCCAAACCGTGCTTACAAATGGTGGCGTGATATATTTGATTTCAGTTTCGATCCAACCACACCATCTACAATATATCCCAATCTGCTCATCAAAAGTAGTGTTATGCTTGCACTTCAAGGCTGGACCTTCTTCGTTTTCTGTTGCTTCCTTTGACATATTATTAACCTGAAATTAAAATATACAAAGTTAGTAACTAACTTTGGGTGTGTTTGCTTCGCATCGTGAAAGCTATATGTGAGAGTGAAATTTTGTTCAACTTGCATTGAAGTGTGAGAAATACACAATCCAAACACACTTCTCCTCTCATATAAATAACATTTTGTTCGAACATATATGAATTCATGAAGAATTCAAGACCGAACTCAAATATTCAAAATCACATGCAATCACCCCACTACTAGCATTTTTCTAAAGCACCACAAATGTATATAAAAATACTAACTTAAAATTTAGGTTCTTAACATCATTTATATACTTTTGTTTAATCTTTCAGCTAGGAAAAGAGATTTACCTGGGTTCCAATTTCTTCAGCTCGAAGCAACATATCCATTTCAGCCCACAACATATCTAACTCGTCTTGCTCTGATTTTTCAACAGGTTCTTCTGCGTTCATAAAGCAACAATCCGAAGGGATTGGCTCCCGAGAAACTGATGCCTGAGTCTGACCCTCAACAACAACATCATCCTTTTCATCCAACTTATCTGAATCATTCTTTTCAGAATCATTCTTGCTCATAAAACATTCAGTAAAAAATTTATAACATTTTTTTTTCAATGTGGATGGCATCCTTGGTACTTCATACAACTCTTTGTCACCAGTTTCATCATCCACTGCCCCGACCTTCTTATGGTTATTACTATTAAAATAATATTTAAGTTCCCCTTCCTTGTCCTTTTCTATTACAATTTTAGCCGAATCTCCTATCTTCTCTTGGTTTTTGGGACGAAAAGAAACACTTCTCAGACCTGTTCCTTTGTTTTGTTGATTCTCTTTTCTTTTAATATCATCAATATCCACCGAGTCAACATCGATATTTTTATTTCTCGCACTATTCTCGACTACAGTTGAATCGCCTGTCTGTTTCTGCAATGTCACACTTTGATCATCTTTATCACTTTTCTTCATATGCTCCCCTGCTTCAGAAGCCATAAAACATCCTGAATTTTCCCCGTGATAACCAAATAATTCAGAATCAGCAATGACACTTTGCACTCTCTTTGCTTCATGTTTATGTTCTGCATGTTGCCCCTCTTTCTTATAAATCTCAGATTTACTAGAGATCGCACTAGTACAATCAGCCATAACCCATAGCTCCTCCTCATCTACATGTTCATTATCTTTCCTTTTAAGAATCTCACTGCTTTCGGCATCACCCTCCATCTTTTTCACCATATCCTTCACTATCTTCCTGTGACCTCCCCTCACATCATCACCACCACTATCATCATCGTCATCACTCTCGTCCCAGATCCAGCCTTCAGTCTTAAACCCATCATGATCCGCAACCTGAAAATCTTCATCGCTCGTCTTATGATCCTCATTATCATCATAACCACAGTTATCGTCGTCAAAGTTCACAACTTTATCATCCCACACAAAACAGTGTTCATCCTCGTCACTCTTCTTTTCTACTTCGTCACAAAATATATTGCTTTCAGAATCCCTCAACCTCTCGTCAGCCTCACTGCCTTCGTCATCATCACTGATTTCAATTGTGTCATTCTCATGTCCTCCCAAACGCTGAGAATCACTTTCAGATACTCTTTCACTGTTCGTTGAAACAGCTGCAGCAGCTGCAGAAGATGATGACGAAGGCACTGACACAGATTCAATTTTCACACGTGCATCTTCACGTTGCCGTGCCTTCTTCTTCCGACTCATTGTTAACGCATCCTCAAATAACTTACTCCTCTTGTAACGCGTCCTGCAAGCAATGGGAGCCCCTGGATTCATTTCACTTAGAAAAGAGAATGCAAAAAGGAAAAACTTTTCCTTTCTTCAAACCAAAATGGTTCTTTTTTACTCTGAGTGGTGAAGGGTTAACCTGCATGAGGAAACCATCAAATGAAGATATTTATGATAATGATGAGTTCAACCGTGGAGAAAGAAAAAGTATGAGAGAGGAAGAGAGAATGGGTTTAGGAAATAGTAATTTTGGCGCCCTATACCAAGGAGAATTGACTGAAGGAAAGAATTTATTTGACAGGTAACTCACGACAGGACTTATGATGTTTATATTTTCAAAACTAATTTTTGGAAATTCTTTTACAGAAAAATCCATTTGTCAAAATATTTACAAAAAGATAATATTCTTTAAAATTTAATAACAGAAATAAACATGTTTCTAAAACAGAGAAAAATTGAATTTTAATTAATTATAATATTATTAACTGCATGAAAGTTATTTTAACATTTTCATAAAAACAATTATTCCTTAAAATATTCATGATAGATTTAAATTATTTTATTTTATTTTATAAAAATAATTTTGGTATTTATTTGCTTAACTAATATATATATATATATATATATATATATATATATATATATATTATTTATGCACATGTTTTATTTCATGTATAACTTTACTAAAAAAAACACCTAATTTTAATTATAAAATAAGTTTTAATAAAAAAATATCGTATTTATGAATTAAATTAAATATAATTTTAATTATATGTACTATACATAGAGGAAGAGTGTTCATGTGCATTATAATATACAAAAAATTATAAAAGAAATTGAATTAAAGTTAATGTTCTTTTTTTATTACGTAAACTTATTGTAATATTTTCAATATAATAATTTAAGTTAAATATGTATTTTCATAGTAAAAATATAGAATTAAAGTAATTAAAAAAATATTTACAAATAAATGAATAATTAAAATAAAATAAAATTAAGTGATAGTGATTACTAAAATTTGGCACAAACTATTTAAATTAAAATATTAAGTATAATTAATTCAGAAAAATAAATAATTTTACATAATTTTTAAAATAAAAAATAATAAAATTAAACGATTAAACAAATTAGGTGGTTTAATTATAGTATAGATTTAATATTGAGAACTCAATTTGTTTTAATCTTTATATTAGAAGTTAATAATTTTAAATTATTCAATAAACTATTAAAGACATACAAAGCTTAACACATGTCAACTAATACAAATATTTCATATTACTCATTACCATAATCATTTTTCAAACATGCTACCAAATGAAGACATTCAAATGAAGTTTGAATAACTATCACAAATTTCATTTTGGAATTTGTAAATTGGGTCCTTCTAAATTATTCTAACTCATTAAAGAAAATAACAATAATGCGCTTTTTAAAATATTACAACTTACATTACATTGGCGGCAATTCAATAATTTAAAAAGTCTAAAAAATTAAAAATAAAGCCTTATATTTAAAATTTATTTTTTGAATATTTTATAAATTATGATAATTAATTTCATATTATAACTAATAGTTCTTCAATACCATGTAAATAAATTTCATTCCCCCTCAAAATATATGTAAAATATATGCAGAGATAACTCCACTTGAATATTATGTCATTGAATTTAAATGATGGCATACAATAAAATCTACTTTAAATGCCTTAGATATAGGTCTATTTCATGCATTCCAAATTAAAAAAAAAAAAAAAAATCACATACAAAATCATCATGAAGAGGAAAAAATAATTCTACATTGAACCAAAAGGAATATAGGATTACTATTCCATGCAAAAAGTACCTTGAATCCATGCATAAATACATTGGCCTGGTGAATTTCATTCCAAATATATTAATGACAAAAACATGCACCCCACACATACATTAATTATATTACATAAAAAGGATGGATACACATGTGCATTTCCCAGCTTATACACCTGAATGGCTTCTCAGTTGCATCACATATACTAATTGGGTACACCTAAACAAAAGTTGAAGTACCCACAAATGAAATACTTTTTATAAATATTGGGGAAAAAAATTAAGGATGAATATTATATTATATTTACATATCTGAAAACAAAAGGTTATGTGGAATTGATCTGTAATTTTTAAATCTATTCTTAATTATGATTTGAGATATAGGTAAGATTCCTAAACTAAGTCATTACACAAAATTTTAGATTACAAAAAAACTCATAATGTAGATCTTTTCTTGATCTTTTCTCTCACTCTTGAAGGCTTGAACCTATGAATTTTCTCAATTGATGTTTGCTTCTCCAAAAATACTCCAAGACCTCTGAAAGAATATTCTTGTTTCACAATTGATAGCTATAAAAAGGTTTTTCGTACATACAAAACGAATTAACCACATATATATAGCAAAAGACACATTACTATCAGTTTTAATTCATTAGATTGTTTCTTCAATCGATTAAAATAAAGAGTTAAGCTTCTTGATGCATCACACAATTTTAATCCATTAGATTATTTTCTTAATCGATTAAAATTTGTACATCGTTTTAATCGATTAGATAATTTTTTCGATTAATATAGAGAGTACAGTAGTTTTTGACAATTTTATTCTTAAGTGTATATCATCAAACAAACAACATAGATTTGTAACATATACAATTTAACATAAACTTACATCTATTTATCCAGTCAGAAAGATTATTCAACATGATAAAAAAAATCATTCAATTATCATCAAATCAAGTTAAGACCATCATGACCATTTGAGTTGCTTGAATTGAATGGCTCCCTTATCAACATATTTTTGCACAAATTATGTTCAACTAGCCATTAAATACACATTTAATGACACAGTTGGCTGGTATAACTGGTTTACAAATTTTAAGACGAGATACAACTTGTAAGACCTGGGAAAATGGTGGTATGGGTATCGATGACATTAATTAAAGTAATAATGATAAATTGTACAAAAGTAAGAGGTAAAACAGTTGGTTAGTGCTCTTTGTTATAGGTAGAAGTTGTGTTTGATTCTTTGTTTGATGTTGTTTGTATTATTAGTTGTGTATGCGAATGACATTTATTGGAGGTGGTGAGTTTGAATCTTGATTAGAATAAAAGTATGTTATGTGTTTAGGGTTTTACCATTTTGTGGAAGGTGAAAAGATGATACCACATCCACAAGAAATAAAAAATAATTATGGTAAATTATGAGGCAACTTTAAGAATGAATGTATAATAAGTTTTTTAGAATTTTGTAAAAGATGAAGAGATGAGAATATTTATTATATCTGATCACATGTACAGAATATAAAAAGTAATTAAAGTGAATCATGAGTATAATAAAAAAAATTTAGGGTTGGTGATATGTTTTTCAACGTGCAAAAAAAGTGAGTTGTAGAAATTCATTTTTTTACATTCGAATTATATTGTTTAGGGAGAGAAAAATAGTTAAAAAAGAAACTTTGTAAAAAGATAAAGGAAACGAAAATTAAAACAAGAAAGAAATTGTCTCTAAAGAATAAGATAAAAATATAGTAAAAATAGAATTAAAGTAATTAAAAAAATAAGTTACAAATAAATCAATAATTAAAATAAAATAAAATTAAGTGATAGTAATTACTAAAATCTGACACAAAATATTTAAATTCAAATATTAAGTATAATTAATTCAGAAAAATAAATCATTTTACATAATTTTTAAAAGAAAAAATAATAAAATTAAATGATTAAAAAAATTAGGTGGTTTAATTATAGTATAAATTTAATATTCAGAACTCAATTTGTTTTTAATCTTCATATTAGAAGTTAATAATTTAAAATTATTCAATAAACTATTAAAGAAATACAAAGCTTAACACATGTCAACTAATACAAATAAATATTTCATATTACTCATGACCATAATCATTTTTCAAATGCTACCAAATGAAGACATTCAAATGAAGTTTGAATAAACTATCACAAATTTCATTTTGGAATTTGTAAATTGGGTCCTTCTAAATTATTTCATTAAAGAAAATAACAATAATGTGCGTTTTAAACAAAAGATTACAACTTACATTACATTGACGGCAATTCAATAATTTAAAAAGTCTAAAAAAATTAAAACTAAAGCCTTATATTTAAAATTTATTTTTTGAATATTTTATAAATTATGATTATTAATTTCATATTATAACTAATAATTCTTCAATACCATCTAAATAAATTTCATTCCCCCTCAAAATATATGTAAAATATATGCAGAGATAACTCCACTTGAATATTATGTCATTGAATCTAAATGATGGCATACAATAAAATCTACTTTAAATGCCTTAGATATAGGTCTATTTCATGCATTCCAAATTCAAACAAAATCACATACAAAATCATCATGAAGAGGTAAAAAATAATTCTACATTGAACCAAAAGGAATATAGGATTACTATTCCATGCCAAAAGTACCTTGAATCCATGCATAAATACATTCACTAGTGGAAAAACGCTGTTTAACGTAGGTTATTTTGGGCTTTTAACGTCAATAACAGAACCGACGTCTATACGGGTGACGTTAATGGGACGTCAGTTTTTTGCAGGTGCGATGTCGATATAGACGTCAGTTCAGTTAAAAGAACGACGTCTATAAAGACATCAGACATTGGACTAACCGACGTCTAAGCCGTAACACATTGGACGTCTATAAATTCGTCAAACATTGCATTAACCGACGTCTTTCCGCCATATAGACGTCGGTTTGTACATTAACCGACGTCTATGAAGTGATCGTTGTGTTTTAGTGCGGTTTTTGTCTTGTCTTAGGGTAGTGTAGTAGCACCTCCTTCCTTTGCTAGTTTCTTCGTAAGAAAAAGTTGCGTCTTTTGGACTTCTCATGGCATTTCAACCCAAAGACGAACTTGGATCGTTGCCTAGGTCCATTCCGACCGCCAATGAAAAAGAATACGGTGAGAATACGGTATATTCTCACCATATACTTTTTCGTCGACTGCTAATGAAAAAGAATACGGTGAGAATACACTGTATTCTCACCGTATACTTTTTCATTGGCGGTCGGAATGGACATAGGTAACAACCCAAGTTCGTCCTTGGATCGAAATGCCGTGAGAAATAAAAAAAACGCAAATTTTCCTTACGAGGAAACTAGCAAAGGGAGAAGGTGCACTATGCTACACAAAGACACAACAAAAAAACCGCACCAAAACACAACGAAAAGGCAGAGGAGAGGAAACTTACCTGGAAAATGCAGAGCAGCAGAGAGAAAAAGGCAAAGACGATGTGTTGGTTCGCAAACCCCTGGTGTTATTTAACAAGAAATTGGACGTCTGTTGTGCACAGAACCGACGTCTACATTATCAAATACGTCGGACGCCTGACTAATTTGACGTCTATTCGATTTAAAAATTAATTTTTTGTTGTACATAGATGTTGGTGCTGATGCAACTGACGTATATAGACGTCAATGTGGCGGGATCCGACATCTATAGGGCTGAAAAAAAGTGATTATTCACCTATCCAGCAGACATATAGGCGTCAATTACAACGAGACCGATGTCTATCTGTCTGACAGATTGGTGGGGAGCATTAATTTCCGCCATATAGACGTCGGGGCCCCTTTAATGTGGCGGGATCCGACGTCTATAAGGCTGAAAATAGTGACTATTCACCTGCCTGGCAGACTTATAGGCGTCAGTTAGAAGGGGACTGACGTCTATATGTCTGATAGGTAGGTGAGCAGCATTAATTTCCGCCATTTAGACGTCAGGGCCCCAAACGACCCGACGTCTATAAAGCTTATGGAAATGACTTTTCACCTAACGGTCAGAAATATAGACGTCAGGTTTGAAGGGCCGACGTCTATAATTCTATAGATGTCGGAGATGGACCTAACCGACGCCTATATTACCAACTTATTTACGGAAATGTCACCGGTTATCAATATACGTCGCGGGTGCCCATAACTGACGTCTACCGTGTGACGTTAAACAACATTTTTGCACTAGTGATTGGCCTGATGAATGTCATTCCAAATATATTAATGACAAAAACATGCACCCCACACATACATTAATTATATTATATAAAATGGATGGACACACATGTGCATCTCTCAACTTATACACGTGAATGCATCACATATACTAATTGGGTACACCTAAACAAAAGTTGAAGTACCCACACTTATGATGTTGTTTGGAATATACTTTTTATAAATATTAGGGAAAAAAATTAAGGATTATATATTTACATATTTGAAAACAATGCAAGGTAAGGTTATGTGGAATTGAGTAATTCTTAAATTTATTCTTAATTATGATTTGAGATATAGGTAAGATTCTCAAACTAATATGACTCATTATACAAAATTTTGATTTGAATTTTTTCTTAAATTGTGATAGCAATATATCTTAACCAAAAGATCATGAATTGATTTAAAACTATTTTTACTTTTTTTTTTAAATTTTGTTGTCTATAAAATGGTTTTCAATGAATTTTTTAACTTTTAAAAAATTTAACAAATTAATAAGCAAGAACAAGAAAGAAATCAATACAAATATTTATATTGGTTTAATTCTTTAAGAATTACCTGAGTTAGAAGGAAAATTACAAATAACAAAGATCAAGATTACATAATACAAGATTCACCTATGTACTGTAAATCTCTCAATAAAAATAAAATCCTAAGGATGAAGCTACACAACACTGATTCTAAGAACCTTGTCTACATAAAAAAGGTAATCACAATTCACAAAGAATTATAGAAAAACAAAACATGATACACCTCTAATGTAGATATTACAAAGAACTCATAATTTAGACCATTCCTTGATCTTTTCTCTCACTCTTTAACGCTTGAACCTATGAATTTTCTAAATTGATGTTTGATTCTCCAAGAATATTCTAAGACCTCTCAAAGAATATTCTTGTTTCACAATTGATAGCTCTAAAAATGTTTTTCGTGCCTACAAAAGGAATTAACCACATATACATAGCAAAAGGCACATTACTACCAGTTTTAATTGATTAGATTATTTCCTTAATTGATTAAAATAACGAGCTAAGCTTCCTGGTGCATCACACAATTTTAATCCATTAGATTATTTTCTTAATCGATTAAAAATTGCACATCATTTTAATCGATTAGATAATTTCCTCGATTAAAATAGAGAGTGCACTAGTTTTTTACAATTTTACTCTTAAGTTCATATCATCAAACAAACAACATAGATTTGTAATACATACAAATTAACATAGACTTACAACCTATTTATCCAGTGAGGAACATTATTCAACATCATAAAAAACAATCATTCAATTATCATCAAACCAAGTTAAGACCATCTTGACCATTTTGAGTTGCTTGAATTGAATGACTCCCCTATCAACATTTTTTTGCACAAATTATGTTCAACTAGCCATTAAATACACATTTAATGATACAGTTGGATGGAATAACTAGTTTACTAATTTTAAGATGTGGTACAACTTGTAAGACCTGGGAAAATGGTGGTATGGGTATTGATGACATTAATTAAAGTAATAAATGATAAGTTACGAAAGTAATGCGTAACACAGTTGGTTAGTGCTCTTTGTTATAGGTAGAAGTTATCTATTTGATTCTTTGTGTTGTGTTATTAGTTGTGTATATGAATGACAAGATAAATGTCATAGTATGTTTGGTTTGGAATTTGGAGGTGATGAATTTGAATCTTGAATAGAGTAAAACTATATTATGTGTTTAGGGTTTTACGATTTTGTGAAAGGTGAAAAGATGAGAACAAATTGTATCTGGTCACATTCACAGTAAATAAAAAGTAATTATAGTAAATTAAGAGGAAAATTTAAGAATGAATATATAATAGATTTTCAAGGATTTTAAGTGAAAAATGAAGAGATGAGAATATATTTATTGTATCTGATCACATGTATAGAAAATAAAAAGTAATTAAGGTGAATCATGAGTATAGTAATTTTTTTTAGGGTTGGTGATATTTTTTTCTAGGATCCCGTTATTATAACACACTATTTTTGACATAGTTTTGACACCGACAGGTGTCAAGCTGCCATTGGTCCTTTTTTTAAAAAAAAATCGTGGGACGAAAATGAGAAGGGTTTTAAAAATTTGTCTTTCCAAATTTACCCTTGCCCCTGTTTCATTACATTTTGTGTCCGATTTGGTTCTCTCTGTCGCATTTCGTTGTCCCCTGTCGTTCTCCCCGTACTTTCTCTTTGTGACGTTTGGTTTGTGGTTCTCCTTTGTCGTCGTTTGGTGGAAATGGGAAGTCTGGGAAAGGAGCTTCGTTGGAGCAAGGTAAATGCGTTGTTGGGTTTTTGGTTTGGGTTGTCGGGTTCTTGCGTTCTTGCGTTCTTGTTGTTTTGGGTTTTTGGTTTAGGTTCTTGCGTTCTTGCGTTCTTGGTGTTTTGGGTTTTTGGTTTGCGTTCTTGCGTTCTTGGGTTTTGGGTTTTTGGTTTGCGTTCTTGCGTTCTTGATGTTGTGGTAAGGGTACTGTGTATGTGGTTATTGAGTTATGGGTTTATGGTTTGCATTCTTGCGTTCTTGGTTTTTGGTTTCTCTGTGGGTTGTTGGACACCTTCTGGTTTTGTCGTTTATTTGCTGTTGTGTTTACATTAGATTTGTTTTGGTTGAGCAGTTGACGGTTCGTCACCATTGTTCAACGATGTATGTTTGCACGTTGAACGAACACTTGACGGATGATCAACGGTCAATGATTTCGAAGACTCCATTTGGTTGGTTTTTACAAATGAGTGGTAAAGTTACATTGAATACTAAACTTTTGCGGGAGTTAACGTTGAAATGGGTCGATTCGAGCAACGGTTTTCTTATTGGAGAGAAAGTTGTGAATATGAAGGAAAAGGAATTTTGTTTTGGATTAGGGTTGAGTTCAGAGGGTGGTAGTATAAACTTAAAGAATACAATGGTTATAAGTAATTGTGTGAAATACTTGGGTAAGGGAAGTAAAGATTTGAATTTCATTTACAAATTCTTGTTGAAAAAACATAACAAAGAAATACCTTGTGGTGTTTTTTGTAGCTTGTACATATTGGTGGGGATATCTGAGATTTTGTTTCCTAGACGTTATGGACGAGTGTTTCCTATCATGTTTGACATTGTTGACAACCTTAGTCGTTTGAGTAATTACTGTTGGGATAGTTTAGTTTATCGTTATTTGTTTAAAAGTTTGAGCAAAGCTTCAGATTCAGTGAAGAAAGGCAAAGCTATAAGCGACGTTGATGTCAATGGTTGTGTTTACATGTTGCAGGTAATTGTTATTTATTGATTTGATAAATGAATGATTGATTCAATATATGTTATTTGATTATGAATAATTTCTAAGAATGAATTTTTGTTTAGGTATGGTTTTGTGAACATTTCGTACCTCCCGAAGGTGCAGTGAAGAAGTCTCCAAGGATCTTGCATTGGATGGATAGAAATGTGGGAGACAACATTGTCAAACGTGTTTTCGAGATGGGTGTGGTATGTGATGTGTTATTTGAATTGTTGAATGTTTTCATATATTGACAACAGTTACCTAACATGTTATATATTGTTTAATTTCAGTTTCATGTTGTTGATGATTTTGGTGGTGGTGCATTGAAGGATAACACATATTTGAAGAAAAAACAATCACATCCAAAAAGGAATGATGACCAACGATCGGAAAAAAAAATGCTTAGAAGAGAACGCAGAGAAAGTATGCTGCGTAGTGTAGAGGAGCAAGAAGATGTGATTGAAGAACTTAAAAGGAAGGTCAATGTCTTGAAGGCAGAGTTGGCGGAAGAGAAGGCCAGAAGAAGAACTATAAGGCCAACTAAAGACGACGTTGAACATAGTAACAGTGCATTTCTTTCCCCTGGTGGAATGTCCAACAATGAACCGGGTGGGTTTTCGAAGACCGATCATGTTGGAATGTCCCAAAACACTCCGGATGGCAACAACAACACCGAACCACAAATGAAGACATATGTGAGGATGGGAAGAAGAATGCGTCATAAGAGCCAAGCCCTGAGGACACCATACACCGGAAATATAGGACCTAGAAAAAAAAATTAGTGATTATTGTATGCTATTTTGAATAGGACCAGAACTTCATGTTGTAATTAAACCTATTTGTTTCAGTATATAGTTAATGGATGTTTGGTTCCATGTATTTGTGTTATTGTAGTGGATTATATTTTCATTTGGTGTACATATGAAATTTTGACGACTTTATTTTCTTGGAACTGATAATGTTACTCAAACAACAATGAAGTAATGTTTGTCATATGATGAATTGGACTAAATTGGTGAACAAGTTGCTGCTAAATTGTGTCTTCTAAACGATTAGTTCAGCTAAACTTAAATTTTTAACATGTTACACATAAGGAGGCAAAAATGAAAATATAAGGGACCACAAATGTAGTTCTGCCAAATCTGGTATGAAAGGCTGCATTGTAATCGTTTACAATGCTTTGTAAATGATTACGCGTGCCTCAAATGGATTCTGTACATCCTGTTCAACTGTAGGAGCCACCAGTGAACACCTAGGGGACCACATCCAAATATCAGTCTTTTTTGACAGAAGTGCACTTGTTTTAGTTGTACTTCTTGAGTGAGGAGTGGGTTGAAGTTAATGTTTTTTGTCCCCTTTGAAGGTGGGGGAAGCACCCATGTTGAGATTATTGAGAGAAATGAAGTTATACCATTTCTGGTGTGAAAGGCTGCATTGTAATCGTTTACAAGGCTTTGTAAACGATTACGCGTGCCTGAAATGGATTCTGCACATCTTGTTCAACTGTAGGAGCCACCAGTTCAAAACGAACTCCAATACATGGGAGGAAAGTGAGTTGTTGAAAAAGATTATGGCTGACTCTGGTTTTAACTCCTTTAACTTCGCTTCTAATAACACCCGTGCTCAAAATATCGAGGTTGTTGTAGAACACTCTCACTAATTGTGGGTAGAATTGTCTTCTTAAACATGCAAATTGGGTGAGTCCAGCGTCTCGCAAAAGGTCGTAAAAATCAAAATTACTTACCTCAAAAAATTCCTCTTCGAGGTATTTGCTTTCCAATATCCCTCGAGTGACAAAATGCGAACAAAATTTTTCATATTGTGCAGCAGAGGAGAACAATTGATTGTTTAGTGATGGAGGTGATGGTGATGGAGAGGGTGGTGGGGATGGTGTCGGACTACGACGGCGACGTCCACCACGTGAAGAACTTGCCTTCTGTTTCTTTGTTGCACGATCAGCCATGGAAGGAGGAAATGTTTTGAAAGACGACGAGAGCTGCAGGAAGGGTAGTTTAAAACCTAGAGGAATGAGCGGTTAAACCTACAATGTGGAACGTGGGGACAAAAATCCCAACTGTTGCTATTTATATGACGCAGGGCATAATGTAAACGATTACAATGTCATGGTAATCGATTACAATATTTTATTTCAGCTCATTAAAGGTCCACTTTTTTACTCAACCTACGTCATATGGGGTACTCAACACTGCTCATTAAAACAATTCTTCAACAATAAGTTCATGTATTCATAAAAGTTCCATTTAACATTTACATAACACTTGAAATTTTACACAACAACATAAAACTGATAGATACAAAACCAACAACACAGTTATATACATCAAAGTATGTTATTGTCCAAATTGTTATGTACAGATGATAACAACGACAAAAATCCCGATGGAACCACTCCGGATTGGTTTGAAAATTGGTAAGATTGGGATGGAAATGGAACGACCTCGGCACTTTGTCTAACATCAGCTAATGTTGTTTCCTGAATCAAAACATTTTCATTTAGAAAACATTTAAAAATGAAGTGACCAAAATGGAAATATAACATAATATAATGACTCATAGAGTATTGTACAAATGGTGTTGAGGACTTATTTGCTGAAGATGTTTTTGCTTTTCTCGTTCTTTTTTCCACGGTAGACTTTAACCTGTTTGTGCACGGTCGCCCTTTTTGCTTCACTGCTAAAGGGCTGCGCACAAGTACGTCATCATTTACCCCTGCAGTGTCAGAAGTTGGACTGTCGACTTCATTTCCATATCTTAGTTCACCTCCATCACTAATGATCTTATTACTCATGGATGAACTGCAGCCAAATTTATTGGCAAGTGAACGAAGATCTTTTTCTAAGTCATTTGATAGAACTTCGGACTCACAAGCGACCTCCGTTATGTCATAGAATTTTTTGCACAATAGTTGGTATCTTTCCATGGTAGGTTGAAGCTTTGAAGTACTGTACGCTGCTCTAATGAGGGTGTGCCTTCTACGAATATTTTTACTCTACCGCCGAAGAATGTATTTGGATGGCACATTGCAAACATCTTCCTGACCAAATACTAACAGTGAATGCCGACAAATGATGTCTCTAAACTCAAATAAGAGGCAAGAACATGTGCTACTGTTAGTCAATGGATCAAATTCAACTGTATAATATTTATCTGCACATTTCCCCTCGAACATGCGCTCCTCTTTTACTGTGTAGGTATTAAGGAAATTGTCCTTAACAGTGATATTGATAAAACAATTCATCCTAGAGCGAAACTCTGTTTGGACTTCCTCAAACTTTTCATGTGTGTACTCCAACTGAAATTATCTTTCGATTGGTGACTGTGAGCCACAACCAACCGTGGTGTTTAGGGAGGAGAAGTCAGCCTGTATTTCTTTTTGTGCATTAACTCTAAGGGCATTGTCAAATTGTACCACGACCTGTTGAAGTGTGGTGCTTGAATTTATAAATCCATCGAAGAAGGCATTCATGCCCTCACTTCTTTGTGTCGTTGACATACCCGCCCAGAAATCATTCCTTAAGTAACAAGGTACCCATTTTCGTCTTTCATCATAAAGATTACATAACCAATCATTCCCCTCCAATGCATGCTTTGTAAGTAGTTCTTCCCATCCATTTTCAAAGTCCGTTTGTGACCCACAGTCATAGACAAGCGTGTGTATATCTGTTTTGATGGCAACATAGTTTTTGAATCCTTGAAATTTTTTTGGCAACTTCTTCATTATGTGCCATAAACACCACCTGTGTCTTGTAATTGGAAAAACCTGTTCAATGGCATTCGCCATTGCCCTGCATTGATCCGTTATAATGCCATCAGGGGCCTTATTTCCCATGCATCTCAACCAAGATTCAAACAACTAAACAAATGACGTAGTGTCTTCGGAAGAAAGCAATCCACATCCAAGTAAAATGGAGTGACCATGGTGGTTCACTCCAACAAACGGGGCAACGGGCATGTCATACTTATTTGTCAGGTAAGTGGTGTCGAAGGACACCACATCACCGAATTCTGCACACGCAGCTCTAGTTCTTGCATCTGCCCAAAACACACTACATATTCTATTTCCTTCGTCCAATGCTATGTCATAGAAGAAGTCGTTGTTCAAATCTTTCATTGATGAGAAATGTCTTAAGAGCACTTGACCATCACCGTCTTTACATAGAGATCTTCTTTGTTGCACAATGTAGTTGTGTGCATCTCGTTCAACGAATTCCATGTTCTCAAATCCACCTGCATCGCTAACGATGCTAAGGAAACTCTTATTTATCCGAACTCCCGCATCGTCATTGACCTCCAACGTGTGCTTTGCTTGCATGCTCAATTTTCTATTCCCAAGAATTAGCTTAGATGCATTCGGGCATAACTCGTGGCTGTGTTCTAGCAAGACGGTTTTTATTAACCATTTATCGTACTTCCTTGTTATGGTAATGCCAGCTGGACATTGATTTGTTTGACTTGGAAGTGTTTTCACCTCAGGTTTGATGGAAGATACATATTTGCCTTCCCTTGAACAAACTAATCGCAAGTAGTACACGTTATTGTCCTTATCTTTTTTTGAAGTTGTAGTCCTCACAGCAAATCCACATGTAATTGCGTAATTGCTATAAAATTTCTTTGCATCATGCATTGTATCAAAACACATATTAATCCTAGGCTCCTTGACTAAACAAGTTTCATTGGGGTCAGCAGTAGTTGCATTGGATTGAGGTAGGTCGTTCACATCAGTTGTGGTTGTAGCCATCACAAACAAGTCAACGAAGTCTGATCAAAGTCATAAGGATAACATCTTCTTTACAACTTTCCAAAAATCTTAACTGCCCAAAAAATAATATTTATAAAAATTAAAAACAACATAATATTTTAACAAATATCACATATATCATTAAAGAAGATGGAAACATAAACAATAAAATGAAGTATGTTATTAAATGAAACAGAAGACATTCATACCTATAATGTGTCTTAAATGAAGTTGTAGTGGTCCTCACGAACCTCCTGCGAAGCATTTAGCTTCTCCTCCTTAATTGATTTTAAAGTCCTCTTACCAAACTCCACACCTGCACATTAAACACTTAGCCTTCAATGAAGATAGGTGGTTGAATGAAGTTATGGGACAAAGAGAGAGAGAAGACGTTATGGGAGACAAAAGCACCTTCTTTTGGAGGGAAGAAGTGTATGTTGGAAGGCACGGAGTACAACCAAAGTCCACTTACACAAGCAAAAGTTGATTTGATTTGATTTCACTAAGGATCTTTGCATTAAATTTTGTCATAACAAAGTTTTTATCTCCCGTTCCACACATTTAATGCACCTTACTTTCCTTTACCCACATTTAATGCAATGTCATTCAAAGATGAAAGGTAAGACATTTTCTCTTTCATCTTTTTTTACAAAGAAGAAAGGTAAGACACTTTGTCTTTCATCTTTTTGTGCAATAAAGGAAGTGGCTTGTTAATCAAACAATGTATCCTCATTAATTCCAACATCAATTGGGAAAAAGTCATTATTTAATATTTTATTCATAATTTATTTCATGTCTTGGGTGCAGAGTTCTCTATATATGTCACCCATACCCATCGTTATTCCATCAACGAAAACGGTCTTCTGAGGTATAATTTGTCGACATTTGAATATTTCATTTACAATATTACAATTCTTGTAATATCATTAACATGGATTTGAAATTGTTGCAGGCACTGAAACGAATTATCATGGATGCATGGGAAGATCTTGTTTATGATGATGACGTCCTAGAATCATTTCTTAAAAAATATGGTGCTTCTTCATCGCTTATACCTGGTCTTGCCGGGAATGTTCAAGCGGCCATTCTGAATAGGAAATACTGAACAAGAAAAACCCACTCAAGAATTTGCTAATGAAGTTGCTCAAGCTACATACGAAAGAGATTTCAACTCCAATGCATGGAAGTGGGCTGAAATGTATATTGAACACCATGGTACATTATGTGTTGAAATAATATAACTCAACTATCTATTTTAAATATATAATTGGTTATTCAGATTATTTTCACAATTGCAGGTCTGGTTACTGAGGGAAAAATGGAGAACGTCAATCCACTTAAAGAGGCCAAAAAATTCCAGATCCTTCCATGTGTTGCTTGCTTAGTAAAGGAGTGCAAGCCCAATGGTCTGGGAGACAAGTTTTTGACTATAAAGGTATTATTTTTTACAATGTACAACTTTTTATCAATATAAAATTAATGATTAACTGAATGTGAGCAGGACCCATCCGCTATCATGAAGGCTTCATTGCACCATAAAGTTCTTCAGGATCCTCAATTTGGAGATAATATTCGAGTTGGCTCAGTCATGATACTCAATCTTGTAAACCAATCATTCTGTACTTCATTTATAATTTTAGTACTAATAACCTTTACTGTGGTTTGTTATATTAATTTCATATATATAGAGTACTTAAATTTGGTAGTGTTGAATTAGGTTAATTCCTTCAGTGCATTTGGGACGAACCACTACTTGAATATCGTTCACCGCAACGTAGTCAATGTTTTCCCACCAGAAATATGTCCTCCATCAGTTGACCTCGTCAAGGAAACGCCAAAACCTGTCATTCGACTTTCGATGTGGGCAGAAAACAATGTCAATGTCGATGCCATCCTCCACAAATTTGTTCCGCCAACTGACCAAGCATCATCATCATCCGAACAACCAGACCATTAATGGATAATATTACATATGGGTTCATTTATATTTTGTTTAGTAGGTCACTATGTGATTCACTTTAATGGATTACCGTAATAGTATGTTATGGAGGACTGTAATAGATAAAATTATGTTAAGGAGGTCAAAAATATTACATATGTTATGGGATGAGTGTATTTCTATTAAAGTTATGTTGGACATGATGTTATTGTAATGAAATCATTCTGAGTTATTTGTTCAATGAAAAAGCAATGTCATTGGCTTACAACATTACAAACTTTATCCTTGATGACCTACAACCTAACTCTCTCACTTAAACAAGAATTGGACCCAAAACCAAGTGCTCTTGGCCTAAAAAACACAGAATGTCACACGTGGTCACCCAGGTTACCACATGTGGTTCCTTCAGTGCAACAGGATGTGCAGAACTGCAAACAGGCACGCGTAATCGTTTACCAGCGTTTGTAAACGATTACCAGGCTGTTTTTTGCCACCAAATACTGCAACTCTTGTCCTAAGTTAGTCTTATCACCATGGGTGGTCACCCACTCCATCATGGGGTTTCCCACACATCACCTACAACCTAACTCTCACACTTAAACAAGAATTGGACCCAAAACCAAGTGCTCTTGGCCTAAAAAACACAGAATGTCACACATGGTCACCCAGGTTACCACAGGTGGTTCCTTCAGTGCAACAGGATGTGCAGAACTGCAAACAGGCACGCGTAATCGTTTACTAGCATTTATAAACGATTACCAGGCTGTTTTTTGCCACCAAACACTGCAGCTCTTGTCCTAAGTTAGTGTTATCACCATGGGTGGTCACCCACTCCATCATGGTGTTTCCCACACATCACCTACAACCTAATTCTCACACTTAAACAAGAATTGGACACAAAACCAAGTGCTCTTGGCCTAGAAAACACATAATGTCACACGTGGTCACCCAAGTTACCACAAGTAGTTCCTTCAGTGCAACAGGATGTGCAGAACTGCAAACAGGCACGCGTAATCGTTTACTAGCATTTATAAACGATTACTAGGCTATTTTTAGCCACCAAATACTGCAGCTCTTGTCCTAAGTTAGTGTTATCACCATGGGTGGTCACCCACTCCATCATGGGGTTTCCCACACATCACCTACAACCTAACTCTCACACTTAAACAAGAATTGGACCCAAAACCAAGTGCTCTTGGCCTAAAAAACACAGAATGTCACACGTGGTCACCCAGGTTACCACAGGTAGTTCCTTCAGTGCAACAGGATGTGCAGAACTGCAAACAGGCACGCGTAATCGTTTACTAGCATTTATAAACGATTACCAGGCTGTTTTTAGCCACCAAATACTGGAGCTCTTGTCCTAAGTTAGTGTTATCACCATGGGTGGTCACCCACTCCATCATGGGGTTTCCCACACATCGCCTACAACCTAACTCTCACACTTAAACAAGAATTGGACCCAAAACCAAGTGCTCTTGGCCTAAAAAACACAGAATGTCACACGTGGTCACCCAGGTTACCACAGGTGGTTCCTTCAGTGCAACAGGATGTGCAGAACTGCAAACAGGCACGCGTAATCGTGTACCAGAGTTTGTAAACGATTACCAGGCTGTTTTTTGCCACCAAATACTGCAGCTCTTGTCCTAAGTTAGTGTTATCACCATGGGTGGTCACCCACTCCATCATGGGGTTTCCCACACATCACCTACAACCTAACTCTCACACTTAAACAAGAATTGGACCCAAAACCAAGTGCTCTTGGCCTAAAAAACACAGAATGTCACATGTGGTCACCCAGGTTACCACAGGTGGTTTCTTCAGTGCAACAGGATGTGCAGAACTGCAAACAGGCACGCGTAATCGTTTACCAGAGTTTGTAAACGATTACCAGGCTGTTTTTTACCACCAAATACTACAACTCTTGTTCTAAGTTAGTGTTATCACCATGGGTGGTCACCCACTCCATCATGGGGTTTCCAACACATCACCTACAACCTAACTCTCACACTTAAACAAGAATTGGACCCAAAACCAAGTGCTCTTGGCCTAAAAAACACAGAATGTCACACGTGGTCACCCAGGTTACCACAGGTGGTTCCTTCAGTGCAAATGGATGTGCAGAACTGTAAACAGGCACGCGTAATCGTTTACCAGAGTTTGTAAACGATTACCAGGCTGTTTTTTGCCACCAAATACTACAGCTCTTGTCCTAAGTTAGTGTTATCACCATTGGTGGTCACCCACTCCATCATGGGGTTTCCCACACATCACCCACAACCTAACTCTCACACTTAAACAAGAATTGGACCCAAAACCAAGTGCTCTTGGCCTAAAAAACACAAAATGTCACACGTGGTCATCCAGGTTACCACAGGTGGTTTCTTCAGTGCAACAGGATGTGCAGAACTGCAAACAGGCACGCGTAATCGTTTACCAGCATTTGTAAACAATTACCAGGCTGTTTTTTGCTACCAAATACTGCAAATCTTGTCCTAAATTAGTGTTATCACCATGGGTGGTCACCACTCCATCATGGGGTTTCCCACACATCACCTACAACCTAATTCTCACACTTAAAAAATAATTTGACACAAAACCAAGTGCTCTTGGCCTAAAAAACACAGAATGTCACACGTGGTCACCCAGGTTACCACAGGTGGTTCCTTCAGTGCAACAGGATGTGCAGTTCTACAAACAGGAACGCGTAATCGTTTACCAGTCTTTGTAAACGATTACCAGGCTGTTTTTTGCAATAAATACTGCAGCTCTTGGCCTAAGTTACTTCTTTTTCCTCCATATATTGCAGTTGTTGGCCTATGTCATTGTTTTTTGCTGCACAGATTGCAGTACTTGGCCTATATTGCTAAATAAGTTTTATAAATGGCACATTAAGAAAGCTGGACATCAATCATGAATGAACAATAATTTATACATTGTACAATAACAACCTTGAAATCAATAATATTATTCCAATTATCATTTACACATTGTATTCATATAAATTATTGTATGTTACAATGTGTACATAAACCAATTACACCAACCATATTACTATGAAAACAAACTGCCCTAAATTTTTACAAAAGAAGAACTGTCGTACAACAATCCGTACACCTCTAGCGCATCTAGTATTCTTATGTTATCGTCATCCAGGATCCAATCACGTACATATTGCTGTCTAATTGCAAGTAATTCCTCCTGAAATGAAAATATTCCACTTGTCAAATCAACCCAATCATCAAATAATAATGAAAATGATATTCTTACTTACATTCGAGTATTTTGGCATGCTTTTCCCATTGAATTTATCCTGTCCATCCCAAATTTGCATTGCTTGTAACATTATAACTCCACAGTCATGTCTGAAACATACAAAAAAAATAACAAGAACCACTTATGACAAACTACATCACTTACAATAACATATTTATAAAGTGAAGGCTTATAACAACTTACAGATTTGGTTGGGATGGGATATTTGCTTGTACAATAGACAAAGGTCCAATACTGCCTTCCGGTCTGTTGTACAAGATGCAAAAAAATCGAACAAGGTTTTCAGCCTACAAAGTAAAAATTATAGTAAGACGTTAACAATACATTATTTACTTGGAAGTCAATAACATTATTAAATGGGGTTACACATACCACAGCAGTGTCTATCCTTTTGCGGTCTTTTACGTCCTTCACCAAAGAGTCAATAACATATATGTCTAATGTGCTAAGTTTGACTACATAGCACCACCAATGATGGTCATGGCAAAATGGAAGAAACAACTACAAACAAACAAAACGAAAGTCAATACATCAACACCTGCTACATGTCAAATACCACCACAAACACAACGAAAAATAAACCTCACTCACAAAGTCAGCTGTTACAATGTCTTCAAGGCCAAAGTATCCGGCACGCAAACAGCTGCTGTAATTATGAAGACTGAACACACGGCGATATTTTGGCATTCTCCTATAATCATCGATTATAAGGTCCTGCGGATACGTTCAAATACATCAATCATAAATGCCTAACACATTATTTCTACAATGAACTACACCATGTCAAATTTCTATTACAAAAAATTTACCGCATATAATGAACTGAAAAGGATCCTCCTCACAAACCCGGTCCTCCTTTTCTCAATGTGCATAAATATGGTGGTTGCAAATAGCACCAACTACACATTCACAATTCATCAAATATTTCAAATTAATATGTACAGTATAAATCAACTAATCACAAAAAACACTTACCATGTTATCAACGTATTGGTAAAGAGCTAAGGTATAAATAGATTGTGTGCTCAGTGTTTGGCCAATTATCTCACAGACAATCCTGATAAAAAACAAATGTACTTCTAAATTCAGAACTATGCCCGTACAAGTACATAAAACCAAAATAATCATTACTTACCTCCGTTGTCTATTTCTTACGCTGGCAGCAGTGTACAGTTGGTCAGTATTGACGCTAGACCTTGGATCACCAGCGATAGCACGCAGAGGGACGACAACCAATGCTTCCGGTGCCTACGCTTCTTCATCGACAAAACCATCATCATTAATTTCAATAATGTCTTGAACATCATTTCCAGCTCTTTCATCCCCTACAACTTGTTCATTGAAGGCACCTGCGAGGTCTTCCTCAACTCCTCCACCAACTTCTTCATCAACTCCACCAACACCTTCATCATTACCTCCACCAAAACCTTCTTCATTGAAGACTTCTTCACCAACTCCACCCACTGGTTCTTCATGACCTCCACCAACACCTTCTTCATTGAAAACTTCTTCAGCAGCTCCACCCACAGGTTCTACATGAACTCCACCAACACCTTCTTCATTAAACACATCTTCATTAAAAATTGGAATTTGACGAATTTCAAATAACTCCTTCATCAATGAAGCAAGCCTTGAATTCAACGCTATCATTTCTTTATTATTTTTCTTCAATCTCTCATCGACATTTGCTTCAAAAGTGCCGTCATCGGAGGTATCGTCATCTGATTCGTCACTTCTCGATCGTTTTGGCATTCGTCCTAAATCAATCCCTCCATATAACATTTCAAAAGCCGCAATAATTTCGGGCATGTCATGAACACGCTCCCCAATATACCACTCCAACTTTAACTACAACACATTCAAACACATATATTTGTAGGTTAAAAGCATCAATAATTATTATAAACATAAAACGATATGCATGAAATACTTACATCTGCAGTCTTAAACAATTCTTCCATTTTTTCAAATGATCTTGTCTTATAGGGGAACCAACGCAACATGCGAGGAAACCTCCTATGACTTGGATTACCATCCAAAGAAAGTCTCTCTACCGCCCAAGCCTACAATATGAAAATAACTTACAGTCAATCACATTTTACAATGCAATACAAAGGTGTTTAAAGAACTACAAAGCATGTTACCTGCAAAACAGCCACATTCCCACTAAGACTGAGTGCGCTGCCGATACCTCCGGACATAATTTTTTTCATACATTTATTCAAATTATCTACAAGGTGTTTATATACACCGGTCGCCCAATCATATAAACACAAACTATCTAGGTCATCTAACACTTTTGAAGGCATGTTAGCAACAATCTTAGACTTCCTAGGAAAGAAAAAAACAACCAAACACACAAATATATACAACCTACACACAACATCAACCTCAATGTTTTCGTCCGAAACAATCACATTAAACATGTCAACCAAAGGCAATAAAGTTTTGGTCTTTGAATTAAATATTTCCCCAACCAAACCAACTATACATTCATCAAATGGAATTTCTAAACCACCTATGTCTAAACCAGTGCTCATGAAAACATCCAAAACAGTAAATGGAACCAATTGATGACTGACCCTAAAGCTAACATCATGCCCAACCCACCGACATACCATAACCTTCAATAATTCACAGTTAATCTCCACAACCTTATGAAGCTGCAAACACCAACGAAATGGTGTCATCGAAATTCGTTCTACATGCACTTCTCTCAGTAACCCATTCATAAGAACAATGATTGATGAATCAAGAGAGATTCAAACCCGTCACTACACAACATTATAAAAAAAATTTATTACTTACCAAAAAAATTAAAACAACTGTATATAATACCAAAACTTTAACTTACCTTTGGGTTTTCAGCCGCTATTGCAACTGCACAATAAATCAATGGTGGATTAGGGTTCACAAAACACAGAAATATAAAAAGTATAACAAAACCCAAAACCCTTCGACAAATACAATGCAAAACAGAGCCACAACGCCCAAGACGCCAAACGCAAAAGAGAGAGCTTACCGGCATAGAGACAGAGTGATTGCGACAGAAGCCAATGGAGAGAAGAGGCCGAATGGGAGGCACGAATGGAGAGACCAAGGTTTTGGACACATGAACCCAACGGAGAGAGGACGCCCAATGTGAAAACGAAAGTGAAAGATTTCCCTTCAGAACAAAAACGAAAGTGAAAGAATGAAACCGCCAAATTAAAATTTGATATACTGAGAATCCCTAAATTACTCTCCTCAGCGTTTTTTAAAGGAATTACTTCTTTAACCCAAATAAACCAATACAAAAGCGCCACGTGGATGGGTGTTAAAATTGTGTCAAACGATGGTGTCAAAGAAACATTTTTTCCTTTTTTTCTACTTACAAAATAAGATAAAAAGAAAAGTGAGTTTTAGTGATAATTTTTTACATTCGAATTATATTGTTTAGTGAGAGAAAAATAGTTAAAAGAGAAACTTTGTAAAAAGATAAAGGAAATGAGAATCAAAACAAGAAAGAAATTGTCTGTAAAGAATAAGATAAAAAAAAAAAACTATCCTTATTAATAATAAGGTAAAAATAACTATCCTTATTTGATTATCTTTGTTTGTATATTTGTGAATACTTGAAACAATTTTTTCCTGTTGTTTTTTTAATTTAATTATGTTTGTGAAAGGTTAAAATTAATTATGTTTTTCAACTTTAATATAAATACAAATGACACGTGTCCTCGTCTTTAAGATAACATCAGGATAAAACGAGATTTTTTAACGCAAATAGTAACTTTTTAAAACGATATAAACAACAAGTCTCTAAAATAAACTGAAAAAGATGCTAACAAATAAATAAATTTTTAAAACATATTAGTATATGCCAAACCAATGCTATATTAAATTAATATTAATTCCATTCACTAACTGAAACTAATATTTTAATTACCCTATTGAATAGATACATTAACTTTAAAGTAGGTAACGTCAGCTAAGCGGACAGTACAAATAATTAATATATATAAATTTTTATTTAGTACACTTAGCGTACGCTTAGATAGTACTACACACGTGTACCTAGGACCACTAACATTATTATGTCAATAGTCATACTTTTAGATTTGTCATTGCCTCGGATGCAAAGTTGACATAGGTAGAGATCAATCCGTAAGAAGGTGCTCGGTATCTATAATTCAAAATAAAATAAAAAATCTTTATTTTTAGTAAATAATATTAATACCTTTAATCTTTTTGTTATTTTTTATGAAATCATAATACATCTTTTTATATTTATTTAATACAAAATAAAAAGATAAAATAATCATAAAAATATAAATTTTTATATTTTTTCAGAAAAAAAAGTAAAAAATGAGAAAAAATAATATTAAATAAATGTAAAAGATTTATATGTGATAAAATATTATTTTTTTATTACACTACTTCTATAAATTTAATGCTATACAAATTGAAATGAAATAAATGATTTTGAATTTGAAATCTTTTTTAAAATTTAAATGAATAGAAAAGTTAATTCAACGGGATAAAAATAAACCGAAAACATAAGCTTTGGATATATTATTTATTTAGTGATGGGTAATTAATTACATCCGAAAGCATATCGTAGACACGTGAGAAAGAAAGTGTACGAGTTTTGAAGGACAGTGCTTCATTTAGATACAGCAGATGGAAGTTCCTCAAGAACAAACTCGAATGAAGTGTCATGTTTGATGGCCAAAAGCCTATTCCCTGCTTCATCCAGAACAATCCCAACATTACCGCAAAAGCTGCTGTCATCTGCACAGAACAAAAACTTATAGGTATTGGCTGAGGAAGCTCTGTGAATAGAGAAGTAACCATTGATTGTATTTTGGTAGCCAACTTTAACGAGGGTTCCCTCAGGCAGACCCGCCACAGCGCTCCACTCATTACTCTCAACAGAGTCACCGAGTTCAACATATTCGTAGCTAATGAACACTCTAGAGCCTTCAGGAATAAACAAGGATTTGAATATGGATAAAATAATCCATGGTTGCCCATCATCGGTCTCCAAGGGAGATTGCACAACAGAGAGAGGCGATGTTTCGTTTCCAGTTCTGGCACGTCGAATTCCACCACCGCTGGCTCCAAAAAAGCGTGGCAATATAAAGAATCGGCCACCATTTGTAACGATGTTCCCATTCGCGTCCGTGACAGGTTGAGCAGTGGTTGAAGGAGGGTAGAAAGTTAGGGCAGAAAGAAGGAATATAGCAAAGAGCTTTGCACTCGCCATTTCTTTGGCTGGCTATGAAATAGATTAAGCTTTTTCTCTTCTTTCTTCAGTTCAGTTGTGTGAATAAGCAGGAGAATTCATTTATAGAGCTACGTCCTGGTGATAAGGTTGACTCTTTTATTGATAGAAAAATAAAATACCCTTAAACTATTTAACATGTGAAAAAGATGAAAGAAAGGAAAATATCAGTTGAATTTAAATATATGTTTCGATTTTCTGTAAAATAAGTTTCTTAAAATTTTTGTTCGTTAAAAACACATTTTTTCCTTTTATATCTGTAAAATTTAGTCATATTCTTAAGTTTTTATAAAATTACCAAATATCGACTTTATTATTTAATTTTTTTTATTATTTCATCCTAAAGTGTGAATTATATATATTAAATATACAAAGTTCCTTTTAAAATAAATAAATAACATTTACTTCAAACTTTTATTAAGTTTATATTGGTTGAAACCACACTAGTAAAAAATCAATCTTTTACCGCGTATATTATGTTACAGTTCAATAGAAATCGAAGCATAATATTCTGCGGTGGCTTTTTTGAAATTATAACGACAGTATAGGTCGCGGTTCTAAGGGGAACCACGGCCTATTCCTCCTGCAAAATTAAAAGTAGTTCTGAAAAAAAAAAATTCAGGGGAATAGACCGCGGTTCCCCATTGAACCGCGATCTATTCCCTCTGCAAAATTCTGACATTCTCCAAAAACAGTTTTGAAAAAAAAAAATTTCAGGGGAATAGACCGCGGTTCTAAGGGGAACCGAGGTCTATTCCCCTGCAAAATTTTAAATTTTGAATATTTTAAATTTCTGACTTCCTACCAAGTGAGATCTAAAAAAAATTGTAGGGGAAATAGACCGCGGTTCCCCTCAGAACCGCGGTCTATTCTCCCTGCAAAATTTTGACATTCCCCAAAAGCAATTCTGAAAAAAAAATTCAGGGGAATAGACCGCTTTGGAACCGCGGTCTATTCCCCCTGCAAAATTCTGACATTCCCCAAAAGCAGTTCTAAAAAAAAAATTCAGGGGAATAGACCGCGGTTATAAGGGGAATCGCGGTCTATTCCCCCTGCAAAATTTTAAATTTTGAATATTTTAAATTTCTGACTTCCCGCCAAGTCAGATCTAAAAAAAAATTGCAGGGGGAATAGACCGCGGTTCCCCTCAGAACCGCGGTCTATTCCCCAGCAAAATTCTGACATTCCCCAAAAACAGTTCTGAAAAAAAAATTTCAGGGGAATAGACTACGGTTCTAAGGGCAACCGTGGTGTCTATTCCCCCTGCAAAATTTTCAATTTTGAATATTTTAAATTTCTGACTTCCCGTCAAGTCAGATCTGAAAAAAAATTGTAACCGCGGTCTATTCCCCCTGCAAAATTCTGAAATTCCCCAAAAACAGTTCTGAAAAAAATTTCAAGGGAATAGACCGCGGTTCTAAGGGCAACCGCGGTCTATTCCCCCTGCAAAATTTTAAAATTTTGAATATTTAAGGGAATAGGCCGCGGTTTGGCGGTGAACCGCGGCATAAAGTGTGAAAAAAATTTCAAAAATGTCATTTCATATGTATTTTGAATTTTTTTTTTCAGAGCCTCCTTCGTCACACGATCCTCTGCTTCCATTTTCAATCATTTTTCACCGTTTAAACCCATTTTTGTTCGGTGTCGTGACCATTGTCAACGTTGGGAAAGAGTTTTAACCGATCAAAATCATTCAAAATGTCTTTTTATTGGTTTTTCCGATTCTTCCCCTTAGAGGTAAATTGCGTTTTGATGTTTGTTTTTATTTCTAAAACTAATATTTGTTTGTATATTTTTACAAGTTTGAATTTTTTAGAGTTGAATTTTCTAGCGTTTTGATCGCGGGTTGTTCATTGTTATTGGCTTTTCACACTATCAGGTTCTTATATTAATGTTTAAATTTAACTTTTATTAGATTGTATAATTTTGTATGATTGAATATGTGATTGAATGATCATATAATTTTGTATCCTTAGATTTTGTATGATTGTATAATTTTTATGATGGTATGATTTTTTATTTTAAAGTCAGAATATTTACGTATGGATCGAAATTAGATGTAAATATTGATTATTGTGTTGAATCTGCGTTGAATCTGTGTATATTATGTGATTGTTTGATATGCAAGTCTGTTTTTGTGATAGTGGATATCACAAAAACAGACCTGCTATTAAAAAACATTTCAGGAGAATAGGCTGCGGTTGTGGCCAAAACCGCGGTAGAAAGTTAGACGATTTTTTTTTAAAAAAGGGGAATAGGCCGCTGTTCCAGCAGGTCTATTACCGTTGTTGGAACCGCGGCCAAAAGGTTAGACGAATTTTTTTTAAAAAAAAATGGGTTTTGACCGCGGTTCAATAAAGAACCGCTATTATATCCCCAGATTATTACTGCGGTTGGAACCGCGGCTTAAAGTCCCAGACTTTTTACCTCGCCCATATATGCCGCGGTTCTAAAATCGCAACGTATAGTCAAAAACAACCGCGGTCGTTTCTCTTCGCTGCACTAGTGCCATATGAATTTTGTCTTTTAGATACTGTTTTTAAGCAGTCTCTTTTATGCAGTTCATTTATTTATTTATAGTAAGGATATTAATCTATTAATCTATTTGGTGGTGACATAATCTGATGACAAAATTCATGGTTAAAGATTTTTTGGTACTTGGTTATTATCAACCGGAAAAAACACGGTTGATCATAGATATGCATGCAGACTTATTGAGGGATTTGTTTTTATGGTAAGATACCCACAAATTATTTTGTAGATAACATGGAATTGTCCATGGTTGTATTATTCCTTTACGAAAGAGTGAATGGATAAGTGATTGATGCATGTTTATGTGTATATTTATTAGAGTTGTCAAAATGGGTAACTCGACTCGCTCTGGTTTAGTTCATCATGAGTTGGTCACTTAGTAAGTCAATCCATCCCATTTCACTTATTAACAAGTTGAAAAAATTCGAATCCAACTCAACCCACTACGTGTTGGTGGGTTAAATAGATTGACTCACTGACTCATTTAATTATAAGTTTTTCTTAAAATAAAAAAAATTAATTTCTTTTAATTTAAATTTAAATAAATTTCACACTAAAATGATGTTCAACTCCAAAGACAATTCAAAATAAAAAATAAATATCATACAATCCAAGTATAATCCAAAAACATGTATAAAATACCAATAAATAAATTTTTAATATTGACAACTTTTGTATTACTTGTCCATTTATAATATTAGAGTCTTGAATAAATGAATCTATAATACTTTTCTCTTTTGAAACATTTTCTTCTTTATCACCATCTACAATATAATAAAAAAATGCTAACTATAATAATATTAAAACACAAAATGATAAATAATTTAATTAAATTAGGTGGATTGGTGAGCCAACCCGGCTCACCACAAGTTCAACCCGGGTGAGCAGGGTTGAAAAATATCCCGCATAAAAAAATTACATTTTTTTCAAACCCAACCTAGCTCAAACCTGTGTGGGTCGGGTTGGTTCGCAGGTTACAACCCATTTTGACAACACTAATATTTATGGTTTAAATTTAAATTTTTGATGGAATTCTTGTATTTAAAGGATTAATTTGAATAGGATTTGTGTCAAGTAAATTTATTGGGTTTGGAAATTAAAAGGATTTAAAAAGTAATCTTTAGTTACATAAATTATATTTGAATAGTCTAATGTTTGTTGATGCAGTGAAAGTCGAAGTTTGATTCAAAGTGTGAAATTAAATGGTCCGAGTTATAAAATAAAGTCCAAAATTAGAATTCTGGAAAGAAATATACAAATAACTGAATGCATCCTTGGTTTTTCACTAATACGCTCCCTTTTCAGCAATGAGCCACACCATCAATTTGTACTCTTACTCCCCTAGTTTTTAAAAATACAACCTTTTTTCTTTCTAAAATGGACCAAATAGTTAACTTTTACTAATGTACCCCTACTTTCCTTATTTTCACCCTCTACCACTTTAAAAAAATAGACTTACTTAGATTATGCCACATGTCCTAATCTGTAACATTCAGATCTCACCACTATGAAGCTACCACGTATCTGTAATCCTCTACACACTTAATAAACCAATCAGACGCATTACCACATGTGCATGATCCTTGCACTCATTAGTGGATCAACCATCGCGCCACCGTCAACCTCCATGCCTAATGTTCACAGCACCACCGCAGTAGTTCATCTTCTCCACCACAGGCCATGACATCTCGTGCATTATAACATGCCTAAGGCCACCATGAGAGCGTCACACCTGAACACTCTCCAATTTACTTCAGAACCCTAGTTTTCGGGTGGAAATAGGGTCTGACACGCGGTAGTCCCTCATTGGAAGTACTCCTTGGGCCAACTCTGGCCAAATCAAGTCAAACCGGCCAAATTGCAAATACTAGCATACTTCAGGTCTTTCAGTGAAAATTTGGAAAATAAAAAGGGTTGAAATGTAATTTTGGGCAAGATTAAGTGTGAGAAATCTGTTAGATATTTTAAAAGATAATTAAACATGGAAATATCAACAAAAAATATCTTCCAAATGATTTTATAATTATTTAAATCTGTTAATTATTTGGAAGATATTATAGTACCAGATAAAATATTTTATCAACAGAATATTCAGAATCTAAGCTCAATCAATTCTTATATAAAGAGACTCAGGGGAAGCAGGAGGGAGGTTGACTCTACATTTAGAAACTCCACCACTTCTCTTACTTTTAGTTTGATAATGTATTTCATCATATTCATGGAGGGCTAAGCTTTTAGGGATATTGCACTATACTTTCATTATGGATTCTGAGGTTAAGTTGGATTAATGTTTTTGTTTCTTTTGATTATTGATTTGGGTTATCTTTCTACTATGTTTTTCATTTCTCAATCACGTCAAAAATGACAATTTTTACATCATAAGGTGTTTGAATCTACATACATATTGATCATATGAGTACAAGGGTTTCTAAATTTGATTGAGAATGTACTTTGATTGAATTTAGGTACTTTCATATGATTGAACATATGAAAGTAACAATTTTTACATCATAATGTGTTTTTCATTTCTCAATCACGTCAAAAGTAACCATTTTTACATCATAAGGTGTTTGAATCTACATGCATATTAATCATATGAGTTCAAGGGTTTCTAGATTTGATTGAGAATGTACTTTGATTGAATTTAGGAATTTTCATAAGATTGAATGAAATTTTGCCACTAATTGAGAATGTACTTTGATTAGTGGTAAGAACTTTAACAATAATTAATTGAGAATTTATGATTAATTAACTTTTAATTTGGTTAGAAGATTAAAGAATATTCATGATTAAACACAATAGACTTTAATTGAGAATGTACTTTGTTTGAATTTATTATGAATAGTTTAGAAATGTCTTATTTATTTTATTGAGAATCTATTTTGGTTAATTGAAATATCGCCCTCAAATTAATTAAGAATGTATTTTAATTAGTTTGAAACTCGAACAATAATAAATTGAATAATAATCTTTTAATAACCGATGATGAATGAATTTTGAAAAAAAAAAGTGAAATTAGCCTATTTTATCATAATTGTTTTAAAGTCTCTTATTTGTTCTTTAATTAAACTCATAACATTTTTTTAATATTAATTTTATTAGGATAAATTTTTATTTTTATTTTTAAACATTTCATTGTATGTTACTAACTTTGAGTCTCTTTAATAAAGTAATTCCGTATTGGTTGGAAAACGATTCAGGATTACTTTAATTATCTAATTTGTTAATTACTACCTTAAAAAATATTGAAATTAATTTGTAAAATAATATTAATTTGATAGTGTAAACGATGATGTATTAGTAAGTTAATGACAATTTATCTCTTGATAATATTACCCGGAATAATATATGTACAAAGTGGCATAGTATACATGGTTAGTTATTACACACGTTTACTCATTTATAGTAAAGTGAAGAAAGTCTTATTGGTACAACAAAATACAAATTATGAATTTTTCTTAATATTTTTCGGTGTTTAATGTTGTGTTCTATTTTTGGTTTGAGTGTTTCTTTTGGTTGTTGAGCTGTTACTTCTGCATGATTAAGCGTCGACTTGGAAGATAAAAGAGAAAGAGATTCACGTGCAAAGACGGCTCGATACTTAATTCATTAAAAGTTTAACAGATTTGCATAAAGTACTATAAATGAAAGATATTAAGCAAGTATTGAATATATGAATTGATTACTTCTCCTTGCGATAATGCACCCTATATATATATAACTAGAAATCCCGTAAGATAATCACAAAATGATCTTCTTCGTGTATGTTGATATTTCATCCCATATCTTGGATTTAGGCTAATGAATCTTATCTTGTATATGTCGAATCCAAGTTTAGGAAACTGAGATGGTTCAATTACAAAAATTCTTTTCTAATAAAATCTAAACATTAATTGATTAAGAACATTCCAAATAAGGGCATATTTTTTTTTATCTTATTTAGCCTTTTTTTATTCTTAATTTTGAAATATTATTTTAGTTAGGATTTGTGATAATTAAGTTTATTAAGCACAATATATACAAACATATTAAAAATAATTTTTTAATTGTATAAATATTCTTTGCATATTTTAAGGTGTATTAAGTTAAATTTATGGAAGTATGAAAATCAATTTATTAAAGCTTCATGACATCATAAAGAAAAATCTAAGAATAAAAGGTAATTAAAATTACAAAAATTCAAATCACCAAAAAAAGGAAAAAAAACATGAAAAATTGAAAAAAATTGGCTAAGATAAGAAGAAGAACAAACAACAAAATTCAATTCAATTTCTATATAAAAAGACTTAAAAAAACATGTTAGGAGAGCTCAGTAACACTTTGGAAGACTTAATCAACTCTTGCCTTCGTTTCTTTCTCTTTTTATGTTATTTATTTCTATATTCATGTTAAGCCTTTAGAATGTTTTTGTTATAAATTTATTACAGATTATATTTTACCAATCATTTCTTTTGTCTTAAATATTAAGTAAAAAATTATTATTTTTAAATTGTAGCTAATTACTAACAAAGTTTAATCTATATTCATACTGATTGTAAATCATATTAGTTTAAGGGTTTTAATTTTAATTAACACTTTAATTTTTATTTTATTTTGAAACTTTTATTTAATTAATGACTTTTTATAAATAATTGAATCTTTATTTTGATTAAATGTAATAAATTTAATAAAAATTAATCAAAACTTTACTTATTAATTATCTTTTTACTAGGCAAAATAACAAGCATGATTAAACATACTTGAATATAATTGAGACTATACTTAAATTGAATTTATTATGAATAATTGGATTCAACTTATTTTCATTATTATTGATTATATATTTCTTTTGTTCTTTTTTAATTTGTTTTCTTTTGATTTATTATTTTGTTATTTAATTTTTTTATTTAATTTATTTAATTTAATCTTCTTATATTATTTTTATTATATTTGACTAAGATTGTAGTGTATAGATTTTTAGTACTACAAATTTGTTAAAAATGAATTTCGTGCTTGTCTTATACTCACATAGGCTCTCTTCATATTGCTCTTAGCTGTGTAGAGGCACCACTAAGCTAACAAGGTTATTCTCAAGTTCAGCAAGACTACTTGGTCTCCACACAGAAACATCTAGGCTCTCAAATTGGTTGATCGAGATTCCTACCGAGCTCACTACACTACTCGATAATCTTCCAAAGTTTTACATTCCATTCGGCAAAAATGCCAAGCTCTACCTTTTACTTGTTGTCCTTGTCAAACTCTCATTTTGACTCGGTAATGTTGTCGAGCTCTCCTTGTTGGTTTGCATACTTGTCGCGTTCATCATGTGCTCGACCTATGATCTTCATGCCATCACAAAACCTATATACAACTCGGGTTTTGGTCTCTTCATCATTTAGAGCCCAAGTCGAACTTGACAACTGGTCTCCAACTCGTCAAGTTAGTGTTCGAGCTCTTAATAGCCAACGTCACGCTCTCCATGTACTTTTGGACTCGACCCTTCTCGTTTTCACACCATTAGACATAGCTCGACATACCTCAACCTAAGCTTGGTATCTGGTCTCCAACTACGTGGCTCCACATTCAAGTTCCTTATCGTCATCATGATCCCTATATGCTCATAATCTTCCTTTTTATGGAGATTTTTCTCCCCCTTTGTCTTAGCTTGGAAAAACTTTGCAATGTGACTAGTCTTACCACAATTGTAGCATTTCTCCGTTCTGCACTCATTTACATAATGGTCATGTTTGCCACACTTGAAACATTCCACTTATAATTTAGATCAACCTCCTTGGCCACTTTTTTTGCTTTTACCATGCCCACCTCGTCCTCGTCCTTTGCCTCTAGGACCTCGACCCTGAGTATTATAAGTTCCATTCGAATCAAGTTATGCTTGTAGTGCTTGGTCGAGAGGTTCATGTCATTCATCCTAATTCTTTCTCCTTTGTTCGTGGGCTTCTAATGACCCAACAAGTTCATCCACTGTGAGAATTGATAAGTCCTTCGGTAGCGCACACAATACTCTTGAAATATTTTGTGAGTAATCTCAAGATTTTTCCTACAACTCGGCTAGGTGGCATTTGTTCTCCATTCTTGCCGAGTTGATTGACCACCTTATCCACCCGAGTTATGTACTCGGTTACACGATCTTTGTGCTCCATCTTTAGGTGTTCAAGCTCCCATTTGAGAGCTTGTATCTGGACTTGTCTGATGCACTTGTCAGCTTTATATGAAACCTCCTGAATCTCCCAAACTCCCTTTGTTGACACTGCATTCGCTATTTTTTCGAACCTTAACTCATTCACTACATTATATAGAATGTACAATGCTAACTCATCTTTCACTCGTGTTTTCTTCAATGTAGTAACATGTGCTCTTGTCAAGTGTTCGCCCTCCTCGAGTTCATCATAATCGTCTTCCACCATATCCAAAATGTCCTAGGATCTTAGTAGCACCTTCATTTGTAGGTACCAATTATCATAATTGGTCTTCTTCTTCAGCTATGGCATGATCATTCCATTAACAACTTTTGTCATCTCTCTAACCCTCTTTTTTCCAAACACTAAGACACTCAAACACTCACTATTTCACTCTCTCTTTTCCTTTTCTCACTCGTACTCATAACTTAATACTTTGATACCACTTTGTTAAAAAATCGCGACACACAGACATAGTTACATTGTAATTCACTGTGGTGTTTTTCATTCAACTATGATGGCTTTAAATAATCGTAGAAGTGGGCCTTGGCCGAGCACCTGAAACCAAAAATAACATCTACAATGAAATAACAACTGGTCAAGTCATCTAAACAGAAAGATGTGAGACATAAAACAAAAATTGGGACCAACTACTTTCCAGACTATTATAAAACTAGAAGTGGCTTACAACAAAATGAAAACAGACGCGACAGTATAAACAAAAATTAATGAAACGAAACAACAATAGATAATAAAACTTAAACAAAATTACTAATAAATCTCTTAAAATTTAAGTTTAGGACAACATCTCTTGAAATTTAAGTCTAGGGCAACATATTCTAACATCAGATTTTCTTAACTGTAATGACAGATCAAGAGATGTCAGTAAAATAATTTCAATAGAAACAACATTAACGACCAAATATGATCAAGGTTTTATGCTTCCAAATATTTTAAATAGTATACACATAAAAGATGAATCACCAAAAATCCTTAAAATAAAACAATAAGAGAAAAAAAAATAGATCAAATAATACACATCTTCTCGTATTGAAATAACAAATCCGATCAACAAAATAAGTGTAGTTCAGTGATACAAAGTATAAAATAAAAGGACACTTATTGTAATGGTTGCTACAAAATAAAAGGAGAAAATGGATCAGTGTAAGAAAAATAATAGTCGTAAGAATGGATTAAAATTTAATGTTTCACCGTATAAATTATGAAAGCCAAGGGTAAAAGCGTAAAAACCTCAAGTTAATATCTTTTGATGTTAAAGAAAAACAGATGCCCACGTGTTCTTGAGAGAGAAAGTCAAAACATGAAACTTCTAGAGAGAGGATCAGCTCAAATGCTCTCTGCTAGGGTTCATCGCTACCTCCGACCACCGTCCAGATCAACCCGCTCCAGATGTTACAAAGATGTTTATGAGAGACAGAGAATGCAAAGACAAGGTACTGAAATTCTTCTGTATATTTTTTATTATAATCAAAGTAGATTTTACAGTATTTATAAACAGAAAGAATACTAAAACTGTGCGTTTTTGTTTACTCTCAACACTCCTCCTAAACGAAAACACTACACGGACAAGTTTTCTGAAAAACAATCGGTAAAAACACCTCTTTCTTCGATTTTGAGCGTTTTTCACCGATTAAAATCGGTAAAAATGTCTCCTTTTGAGCTTGCAATCATTTTCCACTGATTAAAATCGGAGAAAAAACTCCTTCTTGGCCGATCTACATTTTTCCGGCCCGATCTCCTATATTCCGGCGAAAACCCTAGGTTTTCGACCTTCTCCTGGTGCGGTCTTCACCGATCCCTCCGATCTCCACTCGTACCACCCCAATCTGTTTTCTGAGTGTCAGAAAACATTCACCTTTAAGAGCCTTGGTGAGTATATCTGCTAGTTGATCCTCGGATCTGCAGTGTACTACCTCCAATCTTCCATTGCTGACCTGTTCCCTGATATACTGGAACCTTGTCTCGATGTGCTTGCTCCTACCATGAGATGCAGGATGCTTAGCTAAGTCAATGGCCGACTTGTTGTCGACAAGTAGCCTTACGCTTCCAGTCATCTCTATCTTCAGCCCTTCTAACAAGTATCCCAGCCACACTGCTTGACATGTAGCTTCACACGCAGCTATGTACTCTGCCTCACATGATGATAAAGCTACTACAAACTCCTTTCTTGAACTCCAGGAAATAGGAGATTCACCCAAAAAGAACATATATCTAGCTGTGCTCTTCCTATCAGACTTATCTCCACACCAGTCAGCATCTGAGTAAGAAGTAATTTGCACTTCTTCTCCACCATTTCCCTTCTCCAGAAGTATACCAAAGGAATGAGTACCCTTCAGGTATTTCAGTATCCTTTTCACAGCGTTTTGATGTGAAATCCTCGGGCATTCCATATATCTGCTGATCACCCCAACACTATAACTAATGTCAGGTCTGGTATTGCAAAGATACCTCAAACTTCCCACCATTCTTCTGTAAGCTGTTGGATCAACAACTTCCTCCTCTGGTTCTCTTTCAAGCCTCAGCCCTACTTCTGCTAGAGTATTTGCTGCATTACAATCTGCCATCTCAAACTTCTTTAGCAGATTTAACACATATCTGGACTGATGCATCACTATTCCACATTCAGTCTCAGTAAATTCTATCCCAAGAAAGTAGCTGAGCTTCCCAAGGTCACTCATCTCAAACTCCATCAACATTTTTGTCTTGAAGTCTAGAATTAATTCTTCACTGCCCCCCGTGACTAATAAGTCATCTACATATAAGCATACAATCAATTTCTCCATTTTTCCATTGTGTTGACAGCACCTCACATATAGCCCATGTTCTGAGACACATTTCTCAAAACCCATACTCTCCATGAATTCATCAATCCTCTGGTTCCAGGCCCTTGGAGCCTGTTTAAGCCCATAGAGAGCTTTTTTAAGCCTATACACTTTGTCTAGCTGCCCTTTAACTTCAAAACCCTGTGGTTGCACTACATATACCTACTCCTCTAGTCTTCCATTTAGAAAGGCTAACTTCACATCAAGCTGGTGTAAAGACCAGCCAAATTTAGTGGCCAAAGACACCACTAATCTAATAGTTTCAACCCTTGCCACAGGTGCAAATACCTCTCCATAATCAACTTCAGCCTTCTGTAGAAACCCCTTAGCAACCAGCCTTGCCTTATGCCTCACAACAACCCCTTGCGGATTTATTTTTGACTTGTAAACCCACTTTAATGCTATGGGTTTCTTTCTAGAAGGTAATTCTGTCAACTCCCAAGTCTGATTCTTCTCTATAGAATCAATCTCCTCCATCATGGCTTTATGCCATTTCTCATCCTTCACGGCCTCTTCAAATTTAACCGATTCAGCTTCTGCAACTAAAGCATAATGCACAAACTGTCCATCTGTGTTAAAATTGCTTCATAGGACAAGTCATAGTCCCTCAAGTGTGCTGGCAGCTGTGAGGTTCTGGATGACCTCCTAGTTCTGTCATTCTCTCTATTCTCCTCTGCTTCAACTGCAGTAGTTGCATCTTCCAGGGTGATGGTTGATGGTTCCTGCTCAGTTGACTTCCACTGCCAAATTCCACTTTCATCTACAATAACATCCCTGCTAATACATGCTGTCCCTGATGCAGGATCATACAGCTTGTATCCTCCAGTAGGATTATAGCCTACAAGAATCAGTGGTACACCCTTGTCATCTAACTTCCTCCTCAACAGGTCTGGAATGTGCTTGTAGCATACTGACCCAAAAATTTTCAGATGTTTAACATCTGGCTTTACTCCTGTCCAGGCCTCTTCAGGTGTCAAACCATCAAGTCTCTTGGTTGGAGACATGTTTAGTATATAAGTGGCTGTCATCACAGCCTCTCCCCACAGAAAATTAGGCAATTTTTTACTCTTCAACATGCACCTGACCATATTCAGTAAGGTCCTGTTCTTTCTTTCTGCTGCACCATTGCGTTGTGGTATATAGGGAGGGGTAACCTCATGTACAATCCCCTCATCATCACAAAATTTCTTAAAATCAGTGGAGGTATACTCTCCTCCTCCATCAGTCCTTAACACTTTAATTTCCTGTCCACACTGCCTCTCCACCAGTTTTTTAAACTTTTGAAATATCTGCAGTGCTTCCCCCTTTCTTTTGATCAGATACACCCAACACTTCCTAGTGCAGTCATCAATAAACAACAGAAAATACCTGCTGCCTCCCACTGTTTCAACCTGCATAGGTCCACAAACATCAGAGTAAACAACTCCTAGCTTCTCTGCAGATCTCTGGGGTAGATTCTTCTGAAAACTGCCCCTTGTTTGCTTACACTACACACACTCCTTGCACACAGTGTCTGGAATCTCTATCCTGGGTAACCCACTCACCATACTTTTCTGTCCTAGCAGTGACAAATCTCTAAAATTCAGATGCCCAAACCGTAAGTGCCAAACCCATTCCTCCTTGCTTTCTGATGCAGTGAAACATTAATGCTTTACTGCACTCATCACCACTCTAAAGGTACGGTTTTGTGACAATTGAGCCTGCACTACCAATTTCTTCTGTTGATTGAAAATGCTGAGACACTCATTCTCCATTTTCATCACATACCCTTTCTGCAGTAGCTGCCCCAAGCTCAACAGGTTAGATCTCAATCCTGGTACATACAACACCTCCTCAATTACCACTTCTTTTCCCTTTGCATCCCTTAGAACAACTCTGCCTGATCCCTCTGCATTCAGACTTCTGTCATCTGCAAAACGAATCTTCCCTTGTGCAACCTCCTTAATTCCCACGAACCAGTCCTTTCTTCCTGTCATATGGGTAGAACACCCAGAATCAAGGTACCACACATCATTCTCGAGTGAATCCTCTTCGGTCTTGGCCATCAATATTACTGGTTCCTCATCTGATTCATCCTCCTGGGCCAGATTGGCCCTCTTCTTTGGTTTGTTCTTTGCACCTTCACCTTTCCAGCAATCCTTGGCATAATGACCAAGTTTTTGACAATTATAACACTTGACTTTCTTTTTATCAAACTTCCATTCACCATCTTTCTGGTTTTTAGCCTTTCCAGATTCATTGGACTCTCCACCTTGCTGGTTCAGTGAATCTTTGCCTTTCTTGTTACCTCTTTCACCTTTCTTGAATCCTTTCTTCCCCTTCAACTGTGATCTGACCTGTAAAGCTTGCTCTTGACACTGCCTGTGCTCATTGATGTGTAACTCATGAGCCTCTAATGAATGCAGTAGCTCCTCAACTCCAATAACCTCCTTTCTTCGGGTTTCTTCAATGGCAGCCACCACATAGTCAAATCTACGGGTTAAGGTTCTCAGGATTTTATCAACAATGTATTCATCCAAAATTGTATCATTACACACACTCATCTTGTTTACCAATTCTTGTACTTTGTCAAAGTATTCTGCTACGGTTTGACTCTCTTCCATAGTCAGAATCTCAAATTGTCTCCTCAACGCTTGCAATTTCACCTTTGTATTCCTGTCACCATCACCATATGCCTTCGCAAGAATATCCCAAGCCTCCTTAACAGTAACAACCTTAGAAATCTTGTTTAAGATCTTAGGACTGACAAACTGGTACAGAAGAAAGCTGGCTTTGCTGTCCAGTTTCATCTGTATCTTGAAGACCTTCTTCTCTTCTTCAGACGCCTTCTCAGTCAACACAGGCAGTTCATCCTCTATCACCTCTGAGACATCCTGAAAAACCAAAAATGGCTCGCATCTTGATGCGCCAATCATCAAACTGCGTTCCATCGAAAACTGGTAGTGGTCCTTGTATACCTCCAAAACTGGCCATCACAATCTTGCTAGAATCTTGCAGGTTCTTTGATTTTTCTTTAGCCAAAGTCACCTTCTTCTTCTCTAGATACACACTTCACCAGATAAAGATCACACACCCACTTCTAACACCAGGATTCAGCCTATGCTCTTGATACCATATTAAAGCCAAGGGTAAAAGCGTAAAAACCTCAAGTTAATATCTTCTTATGTTAAAGAAAAACAGATGCCCACATGTTCTTGAGAGAGAAAGTCAAAACATGAAACTTCTAGAGAGAGGATCAGCTCAAATGCTCTCTGCTAGGGTTCATCGCTACCTCCGACCACCGTCCAGATCAACCCGCTCCAGATGTTACAGAGATGTTTATGAGAGACAGATAATGCAAAGACAAGGTACTGAAATTCTTCTGTATATTTTTTATTATAATCAAAGTAGATTTTATAGTATTTATAAACAGAAAAAATACTGAAACTGTGCGTTTTTGTTTACTCTCAACATAAATTACATGCAAAACATCTTGAGGGTTTGAAACCTTAAGAAAACTTGGTTTGCAAATTTCCTGCTTACTTTTCCACAAGAAAATTGTTTAACGATCTTTTATTCTTTCAATTTCTATTAACAGTGAGGATCTCGTTGCTCATCCTGACTCAAGTGTTCAATTCTATAATGAGTTATCTGGGAGTTATTCAATTTCATTAACTTCATCAAGGTCAAAGTTCACGAGGGTCTAAACATACAATAATGATATTTTAAACTTACATTTCGGAGATGCTTGTCAAATTCATAGAAACACACTTTCATTTATTTATTGAGTTTTTTAAACCCACATGTTCAAAAATAAGGTGGAATTTTGGTTTACGTCTGTGGAATTGCTTCCCTACGTTTTTCTATTTCCTATAATATCTTTTACACTTAATTCTACAGAAACGGTCAGCAAAGGACTCATTAATAGTAATGAGATAATAACTAAAGGTCATTTAACGTAACCATCTTTGCCACTCCCATGTTGATGCAGCATTAAAAAGCAAAAATATCTTTCAACATGTAAATAAACTATCAGCATGATGCGATATGTGTTGAAAAAGATTTCAATAATATTAACAAATATAGAATTATTAATTTCAATTTTGTAATCATTCATTGAATCCTTTTATGGTTGCTATTCTACATATTATGCTTTGTCACTGGTTGAAATTTGCTTTACCCCATTCTAAATATATTTTTTATTATTTTTTTAATTTTCCGATCATTCCAAGCCAAACCGCAAGATATAATTATTTTTTATTTTTTGAATACATTTCTAGCAGTTTTTTATCAAACCGTCGGTAAGTGTTAATATTTCCCAGTCCGGCCTAATTCATTTTGTTGCTCATTCGTTCTTTTTCTCTTTTATTCCTCTGATACTACTTCTCTCTACTCTTTCTTCTATTTTCTTTTTCATTTCGTAAAACCTAAGGTCAAGGTGAGCATAGCAGCATGAGGGAGCATTAAATGCTCTAGAGAGAAACAAAATAAGGTTATTAAAGAGGGGAATATGGAATGCGAGGATGATGAGCATGATTTTAGAGTTTCGGGGATCCGAATTGGGGCTTTAGATGAAACCTGAAAAAGGAGTGACAAAAGGAAAGGTAGAGACACCTAATCAAGCATCTTGAGAAACCTTAGAGTGAAAGAGAAGGCTGAGAGAGTCACGAGTTCAGTGAGAGTGCACATTATTTATGTTGGAAACAGGATGACTCAGTTTCAACACGAAGAGGGGAGGGGGGGGGTGAATTGGTGAAGTTTAAAAATCAGAGTCTTTTTAAAATCTTTTTCACAAAATATAAACCTTTACAAAGTTTCTTGAATCTCTTGAAAAGCATCCAGCAGCAGGTGATATTTCACCTCGATTGGTTCTTGCTCAAACTCTGTGTCACTTTCATAATCAGCCAATGATGTTCCAATCATGTAGCATACATTTGATTCCTCTTCACGATCAACATCTTCATCACTTGATGAATCAGAATCATTGTTTTTCCAGGCAATGTAAGCTCCTTTCTGCTTTCTGTTTTTGTCCTGGGGAAACTTTCTGTTGGCTTTCTGCTTCGGCTTTAGGTATGGACAATCTGGTTTGATGTGTCCTTTTTTCCTGCATTCATAACATTGAATCACATTTGACCTGAAAGCTTTCTTGGCTTTTCTGTTACCTGCATGGTTAGTAAGTTGACTATTATTTTTCATAAGTCGATTAAACTTTCTTACCACCATGGACATCAGTTCATTGTTGTCCATCTCAGCATCTGAATCATCCTCTGATTGTGTAATCTTTGAGGCTTTCTTGCTTGTTGCTTTCCATGCTATGGACTTTTTCTCTTCGATCTCTTCTTCATCCTTCAATCTTCCAAGTTCTAGCTCATGCTCTCTCAATTTTCCAAACAATGTAGCCATGTTCATGCTAGTCAAATCCTTGGATTCAAAGATTGCTGTGACTTTGGGTTGCTAGCTTTTGTTCAGACTTTTAAGTATCTTGATATTGATATCTTCTTTGTCAAAGACTTTGCCAAGAGCCATGAGATGGTTGACTATATGAGTGAACCTTTTTTGGACTTCATAAATTGTTTCACCAGCCTTCATTCTGAAAAGTTCATACTCTTGAATCAAAGAATTCTTTCTGGCTCTCTTTACTTCATCAGTGCCTTCATGAGTAACTTCCAAGACATCCCACATTTCCTTGGCAGATTTGCATTGAGATATCCTGAAAAATTCATCAACTGTTAATGCAAAGGAAGTGATATTTCTAGCTTTGACATCATATTGTGCTTTCCTATTCTCTTCTTGAGACCACTCAAAAAAGTTTTTCAAAACAATTTTTTCATCAACAATGTGAGTTGGCTCAAAAGGACCATTTAAGGTTGCATCCCAAATTCCTCTATCCACAGATTCAAGAAAGATTTGCATTCTTATTTTCCAAAAAGGATAATTTTCACCCGCAAACAGTGGTGGTCTATTTGTAGATGCACCTTCACCAAAGGTTTGAAAAATGGAAGCCATTATCTAGGAATATAGTCGATTCAGAGAAAACAGAAGTCGACTAGTTTTTCAAATATCTTATGAAAACCAGCTCTGGTGCCAATTGTTGGAAACAGGATGGCTTAGTTTCAACACCAAGAGGGGGGGGGTGAATTGGTGAGGTTTAAAAATCAGAGTCTTTTTAAAATCTTTTTCACAAAATATAAACCTTTACAAAGTTTCTTGAATCACAAGTAGAAAGAATTTTAAGTGCAGCGGAAATATAAAGTTGACTGTGTAAATTGTAAAGTCGACTTAAAGTAAAAGTGTAGGGTTAGAGAAAGAAAACACATAGTTTTTATACTGGTTCGGCCTCAATGCCTACATCTAGTGTCCTTCCACAACCAGGAAGCCAATACACTATATTAGTCAAGGTTTTTACAACAAGATTTCTATAGAGACCTCCACGTCAAAAGTATAGACAATCTCTCTAACCCTCTAACTAAAAGTATAGGCAGTCAACACAAAGATCTGCAACAAGATATCCTCTCTTCTGCAATCTTCAACCCACTTTGAACAATCCTCAAAGTGTCCATAACTCCACGAGTTCTCCTCCTGTAATCCCAAGAGGACAACAACAATCTTTCCAAAGATTGATAGAATTCTTGATCAATATGATGAATACCAGCAGTGCAGAATTTGATCAAACAGTAAGTTCAAGTCACTTCCTCCTTAAGAAACTTTTCAAAGAAAGATCTCCTTTGTCTTCTTGATGAGTTCTTGGAGCCTTAACACAAAGATCACAATCTGGAATATCAAAATGAAAGTGTTAGAATATCAAAGTCCAAAGTCTCTATGATCAACAAAATCACGTCTATTTATAGTTTTTTATAAATCAAACGCTCCTATAGTCGACTTTTCTACTAAAGAAGTCGAGTGTCATTAGATAATTATAACAATTAAATCAAATAGCAGCAGTCATAACAACCAAATTGATTTCGCATTTAATTCAGTTGACTTGCATTTAATACTTTGACAATCAATAAAAATATAGTTGTTGCAACACAAAAGTATTAACTGAATTTTAAAAACAGTTTTGAAAATCTTTTCAATGCAAAATTACTCACAACACTGCTTTTGAAAATCTGTGCAAAATCACGAGTTTTAATCGACTTACTTCATAATGAAGTCGACTTAAAACTTACAAATTTGCCACACAATATAAGTTCAACAAAGTGCGTGTGGTTTTCTTTTCTTAAACATATGTAATATAATCACAAATGATGTATCAAGTATAAAATCAGTGAATATGCATACATATATGAGAATTAACACAAACATGTTCTTTAAGATATCATTTACAATAAAGAATTGAACATGTAACACATAACAATACATATGTTATTAATAATGTGTTGTCATCGTAAAAAACTAGAGCATTATGAGATTAAGGTTTAGCTAAACCAGTGTTTCCCTTATCAACAATCTCAATAACTTATGAAGAGGAATTAAAATCCAGGTATGGGGAGTTAAACCAATATATTGGCTTGTTTAACATTTGAATTGTTGTGTTAACTGTTGACTTTTTTAATATAGTAATATCTGAAATACTATGCGTTTTGGTGATGTTATTAAGTTGTAGTGATAGCCTACAATAATTTGAAAGTGAAAGTATCACTATAAGAAAAATTGCAATTACCTATCCATATTTACATACAAATTTTGATCATATGTGATGAGTGTATATTTATACCCTCATTTAGCCTTTAATATTGGATTCTTAATTGATTTTTGTAATTTAACAGAATGTTTTAATTAGAATTTGTTATAATTAAGTTTATTTATCATGAGATACAAAATGTTAAAAATAGAGTATTAGTTGCATAAATATTCTTTGGATATTTTTAGGTGTGTTAGAGTAAGCTATGGGAAAATAGGGGTCTTAAAAATAAAATAGTTTTGAGACTTTAGGTTTTGGTTTGGAAATTAGTGTTCTTAGGTGTATATTTTTGTCAGAACATAATTGTTATGTTATTTCTTTATTTTTTTATATTTTTGCCTAAGGGCAAAATAGTATTTTACCTTTATTTAATTGATGTACAAATTAATTAAGGGAGGGTGTGGAAAGAAAAAACATGTAAATTAAATAATCTGGATATTTAATAAAATGATATTATGTAAATCTTTTAGAAGATTTAGTTGTTGTTATTTAAAAAATTAGTTAAATGAAAATAAGAGATCTAATCTTGGTGGGTTTAAAGATTAAAAGAGATATTATTATTAGGGAAAATAATTATTAGATATTGTTAGATATTTTAAGAGATTACATGACTTTTAAAAAGATATGATGGTTGCTGATATTTTAAAAAGTAATTAAGAGAGTATAAGAAAGGAAATCTCAGTGGTTTTAGAGATAAACTGAGATTTTATTAAAACTAAAAAGATAGAGATATAATAGAAGAAGATAAAAAGGAGAAGAGTAAAAAGGGGTTTGCATTTTGTTACCCTAAAATCAAAAAACTAAAATTAGAAAAATAAGGGAGAGAAAAAACGTTTTTTATGAGAAAAAAGGAAGAAGTGTAGAAAACCTTAGTGCAAGGGAGGATTTGTGGTGTTTTTGAAGTTAAATAAAACTCTAGTATTAGCCAAGGTATGGGGAAGCTTACCATTGTTTATTGTATGCTATGCATTCTCGATTTACTTGCATGCATATACTTGTTTGATATGTGTTATATATTATGGTTATGATTATCTGTTGCTATTGTTGGGCAAGGGTTTGTATGTGTATGGGAATAGGTTTTTGGTAATATTTGTGATGGGTTTTTCCTATGAATGTTTTTATGTATGTTTTGTTGGGTTATCCCAACAGAGGGTTTGATGCTAAGAGAGAACAAAGTTATGATGCTTAAGGGTTTCCATGCAAATATATGTTGTAAGTGTTAGGTTATTAGACTCCCTTTCTATGTGGAGAATAGACCAAATAATGTGGACCATTATGTTTCACTTTTTAGTGGAGATGACTCAGATTAGTAGGACACATTAGAGTCATTTGAAGAAAAGGAAAAACCGAGTGAGAGAGAAAGGAAGAGAAGAAGTCATTCCCACATAACATAAAACCTGCACTGGTGTTTTCGTCGTTGTTAAGTCGTTCACCGTTGCATTGTGCTTATTTATGGATAGTTGGTTCTAGACATATGGTTCTTCATTCTGACCGTTCAGATCGTCAATCAGAGGTCTAGCTTGAGAGAAAATAACCTCGCATCAACAACTCTATTTTGGAGAATTTTCATCTTCTTGGTTCTCATTTGTAAGCATTATGCTTAGTTAGTTTGACTGATTGAAAACCCCATTTGGTGTTTTTATCAGAGATTCTTTTGCATCCTATTATTCATCACAAGGGATTATTCTTTGGCCCGGACGACTCGTGGTTTTTACCCTTGCGTTGAAGGGTTTTCCACATTAAAAATTGTTGGTGTCTCTTTGTGCTTTGGATTCTACTTTTGCTCTATTTGTTTGGTGCTCCTTGCAGATTCTCACAAGAAGGGGGATTGAATTTTCGCTGCGTTATTACTCTATGTTAAGTAGCTATTGTTTTTGTCCTTTTTTCCAATTTGTAAGGTTGTGGTAATAATCATATGCAATACAATTGAGTTTATTACGGGTATAAATGTCAATGATTGGATCTGGATGATTCAAGTTATGTATTATATGTGTTTGAGTATGTTTGCATGTGTATGTGAGATTCTTGAATGCATGTATGATGTGTTAAGTATGTTTCCATGTGATCTAGGGTTGAGGTATGTATGTTTGAATGCTTGAATCATGGCCAGGGTGTGTTTTGATTCGACAATTATCGATTTTATTAGTTATAATCGATTATCTGCATGTTGGTTTTGAGTGTGGTTACGGGAATAATCGATTATCTGGGATGATAATCGATTATCCTTATGTTTCTAGATAAATTTCACTGGGATAATCAAATATCTTAAGTGGTAATCGATTATCAAGTGCCATTTTCGTGAAAAATGGTGAATTTGATGAAGAATGGATATATTTTGGGGTTAATTTGACTTTTGGTTGAGAGTGGAATATGATTGAGTGTTGGGATGTACCTAAGTATGTGATTGATGACCATAAGAATGAAGGATAGGTCTACTTTCTGAACCTAGTAAATCCTGGTTTTATCTACGGATAGGTTTTGGTTGTTTGGGTATTGAACCCTCTCTGTGTGGGGGTGATGATGGTTTCCTTGACCTTGTGTGGCAGGATGACATGTTCTTTAGTTGGATTGCAGGTAGAGCTCTCAACATCTTTTTGGCCCCAAGGCCAACCCTGGCCTTTTTTTCAATTAGCCCATTATTTTTGACCCACTTTAGAGGGGGCTTTTCTAAAGCCCCTGGCCCCCCACAGCCCCAGGAAATGGGTTGAGATTCAATTAGGGTCGGGTCAGCCCTAACCCCCGAATATTCCAGTTTAGTCTAAAGCCTCAGTTTACTCTAAAGCCCCTACCCCTCAACAAGTTTTTCGACATTGTTCTCTGATCAAGCACTTGCTTAAGAGCTAGCAACCGCAACATAGGTCGACAGCAGACGGCAGTACAAAGTCGGCGGCAGACGATAGCGCATGGTGGACGACATCACACAGTGAACGACAACACAAAGTAGAGTCAACGACACTTGACGACAGCGGTGGTACAAGCGGCGAAGAAGAACCAAGGTTAGCTTCTTTCAAATACTTTTCTAAGATTGTTGTGACCCAGTTCATCAATGATTCATAAGCTACCAAATCACTTCTCGAGACCCTGCAGAAAATGCTATCCAATGTATTCTTAGAGAAAGGTCAAAGGCTTATTTGTTTTTTGTTGAAGGAAAGTATGTAAAAAATTGTCTGTATACGTAGCATTTTTCATTTGCAACTTTGGTGCATGGATATTATGAAACCAAGTGTGAAGAGGGATTAATTGAAGGCCTATTATGAGTTGCCCCCTTAGGATTTTGGTGAAAAAAATGGACCCACCAGCTATCTGTCCTTCATCTCTGCATTAAATTTTCTTTGTGCTTCCTTTTCCACCATCTTAATGGCTTATTTGCATCACAATATGTAAACCATTTTGAGGGTAATTTTTGTCTATACATTATGCAGTGAAACGATTGAAATCATAAGCTGATTTGTAATAAGATTCAAAACCATGATCAAAATGATATTTTGGTTAAACCTGTTCCCTTTTATATGGAAGGAGCTTTATATCAAATGTTGTTCTTTTTATTGCTCTAGCTCAAAATACAATGACTAGAATTCTCTGCTAGTTCATTTTAGGAAACAAGCTTCTCTCTGAATCATGTGCCTCATGCTTGTCTTGCCTTGCACGGCTAATATTCCAAAGTCAGCTTCGCTAGATACATTAATGCAGCAAATAGGTTAGGGGAGTGTATCTATATGTCTACTCGTCAGTTATAATCAACAGGAATGTATGAAAGAGTTAACAATTTAGGGAATTTGTATATTCTCATAATCAAGTTCTTGAAAACACTTTTGACTTGTGTGAAATATATCCTTTTGTCTATGCATGATGAAGTAGAAGATAAAGTGAATATTTGCATATAGGGTAGTGTTTTTTGTACCCTTCAGAAGTATAAAAACAAAGTTAATTATAGAACTAAGAGACAGATTTTGTTTTAAGATAAATATGAATATAAATTTCTTTCAGTACTGGCAGAAGTTTTAGATCGATACAAACTAAAAATGAAAGACCTTAAACTAAGAAAATTAACCACTAGGCTCGTGCTTGACTGGTTTCTCCTGAAGTTGAAACCATTGACTTGAGACTTATTTACAACCATCAATTTGCAAAATAGAAAGTAGAAATGGTATCAGTGTCGGTATAATACATAGTGGAAAATAAAAGTAGAAGATATTATACGTCACATTTATTTTGAAATCAATAACATGTTCTTGATTTCACACTAATGGTGGGACCCTTGAGAATCTAGCTACTATTATTATGCATGTTGAACAAGGCTTTTTAGCTTTATTTGACCAAAGGTCACTTTTTGGTTGTCACAATACAAAAACCTAAGTACTGGGCTGACCATAACTTGATACAACCAGTATGTCTCCATTACTGTTTTAAAGGGAGTGACATTAATAAACATAGAAATCAACTCGATCCTTGTCGGTAAAGAAGGGCTTTACCAACGGTCAGTATCCTTCGGTAACAGCCAAAAGCCGTCGGTAATTAGTCATTACCGACGGCTTCTCGACGATCACAAAGCCGTCGATAATATGCTTGTCGCTAACATTTACCGAGGGCTTATGCTCCTCGGTAATTACCGAAGGTCATAAGCCTGCGGTAATTATCGAGGGGTATAAGCCTTCGGTAATTACCGAGGGGCTTTAGCCTTCGGTAATTACCGAGGGCTTAGCCTCGGTAATTACCGAGGGCTTAGCCTTCGGTAATTACCGAGGGCTGTAGCCTTCGGTAATTACCGAAGGGAATAAGTCCTCGGTAATTTCCGAGGGACAAAAACCTTCGGTAATTTCCGAAGGACATAAGCCTTCGGTAAAGCCTTCGCCTTCGGTAATATTCAGAAAAAAAACAAAGTCATATTTGTATTTGTTATCCAACCAGAAATACATGCATAAAAAAGGTTGACAACACATACAGACCTGCATAACAGTTTCAAACCACAGACAGACCTGAATATTGTGCATCCCAAAATCATGCAATATCATTGACAATGAATAATACAAATATAACATCATTTGTAAAGTTCAATATTAAATATGAAACATAAAACAATATCATCCAATTCTAGGCAAAAGATAATGTACCAAAATCATGATGTACTAAAATTCAAATGTACTAAAATCAGTATGTTCTAACAACTATGATCAATAATAAAGTAAAACTAAAATTCTACATAGTCAGCTTCATCTTCATCATCCTATTGATCCTCTGCAGATGGCTGGACTGGTGTGGGCTGGACTGTGTGAGCTGGACTGATGGGCTGGACTGATCTGGGCTGCTGAGGGACGGCGGGTGACAGGGAGGGTCGTGGCTGGGTCGGAAGGAGTGTCTGAAGCTTGAGGCAGCGCTCTCATGACCAGGGACTTGAAGTTTGTAAACTCGTTTCTCAAGTCACTGCATTCTTCTTTCAATTCACGGTTTTCCTGTTCACGTTGCTCTAGCAGTTGTGTCAAGCACTGGATGGCCTCGTTAGCAGAAGGGGTGGAAGATGTTCACATTACTTAAACTAAGTGTACTTTAGGTCTGGTTGCAAATTCTACCCTTTAAAGTACACTTTTTACTACACTTTTTTAGGTTTCAACTAGTCAAATGTTGAGTTTTAGGGAATTCTTTGCTTATGACCACTTTCCTATAATCATTTCACTACTTTAGACTTGTTTGGATGTTAACATTACTTAAAATTACTCTACTTTAGTTGAATTGGCAATTTGACACCCTTTAAGTGAACTTTTTAGGTTGAAACTACTCAAACTTTGACTTTTAGGTATTTGTTTGCTTTTCTATAGTTTCCTACCTTCACTTGAATACTTTAGACTTATTAGGATATTAACATGAGTTAAAATTAGTGTACTGTAGGTGAATTACAAATTTCTCACCTTTTTAGTAGACTTTTTTAGGTTCTAACTAGTCAAAATTTGAGTTTTAGCTACTGTGATTTGGTAGCCATAACAAGGTGTTGATTTCGATTTTTGCAATTTCTTTGCTATTTGACAGTTTAAACAAGTCCTAAATGTTGATTTAAACTTGTTACAACATTCAAATTTAAGATAGATTCATTTGTGTGAAAAATAGCATGTTCACACCTTATTTTTCAATGAAATAGGGAAGTAGAAGGGTGAATCTGTTGTACAGTTTGATTTTGAACTTTTTTAGTGTTCAAACAAGTTTAATTTAGTGCTTTAAAGATGCTGAAAGTATTATCAAAGAGTCAGAATCACTTGTGCATGAATTCACTTGTAAAACCACCAATCTTGGGTCAATATTTTAGTGCAGAGTTGAATAATTTAAGTGCTGTCCAGTGACCATTTATGGTGCACTTTTTCAGCTGATTTGGTGCTAATTTTTGTGTCAAATTGTGCTGTTCTAAAGACTTTTTGGTGCAGTCCAGTTTTACAATGTAGGGTAGAGATATGTCTACTGATTTCAGGTTAATATTATTTCCTTCCCGGCATGCTTCCACATGCAGTTCTTTCATTACAAAAAAGAAGTGATGTCTAATCTGAATTTAATTCATTCTAGTTGATAATTTCTAGCATGATCTAGTGTATTAAGACTTCCTTGAGTCATTTTTATTGTTGCTATAACTTTTCAATCAATCTAACTTGATTTTGGTGGATTGATGGGGTATTTTTCTGCATAAATTGGCCATAACAAGGTCTGATTTTGATTTCTGTTGTTTCTAAGCTATTTGATAGCTTGAACAAGTTTAAAATTGTGTTTAAAAGCTGCTAGTAGATTTCAATTAGTATTATCTTGGCCTAAGTGCAGAGTTGTGTCTTAAACCATCACATTTTGAGTTAAATTAGGAAGTGACAAGGTGAATTTGAATACCAATCTGTCTTTAACTTATTTCAGAGTTTGAACACGTTTAAA